>PVLA01008854.1:0-83214 GCA_004027455.1 Hydrochoerus hydrochaeris | reverse complement strand
ATTTTGCCAGGTTTCAATGGAGTTTTTAATTTCCTGATATTCTCTTTGGATCTGTTTCATATATTCTAGGTTTTGTTTATATTCTTCATCAAAGGCTTCTCTCCTTTCTCTGGGTTCCTCTATTCTTTCATTTGTGTCTACTTGAGGATTACCCAGGACTTCTTTTATTAGTCTTCTTATATCTTGCTTCACCTGAGTTAGAAGTTCAGATTTAAATTCGACAATGAGATCACGGATGTATTTCTTTATTTCCGATGAGGCTGTCTCTGACATTACAGGTTTGCTGCTCTCACCTCCTCTGTATTTGCCTCTGTTGGACTCACTTTCCCTGTTTCCGCAGTTGGGGACCTTTTGCTCTTTCTCTGTCTTGTCATATTTTCAGCCCCCTTCAGATGGGTGGGTGGTGGAGGTCTCTGGGCCTTTCATTTTGCTTATGGTTTTTCTGCAGCGCACTTGCTAGAGAAGTACTGCCCCTCAGTCTGCCCTGGATCTGTGAGTTGCATGCTGAGAGCTGGCTCCTCCCCCTGTGCCAGTCAACCAGTTTATGCTTCAACAGGTTTATTTGTTCCCTGGGGATGCCACTGGCCCAGGAAAGCCTCCCCACTGGTCCAGGAAAGCCTTGTCCCTGGCTATTGGGTTTCAACCAGGGGCATGGCCCAGCCCGAGCAGATCCCACCAATCTGCTTTGGACTAGGAGTCATCAGCAGACACTGCCTAGGGCCCCAATTCAAGCCAGCCCTGCCCAACTCCAAAATGTTGCCCAGCCAGTCCTCCTGGTTTGGGGATTCCAGTTCCCGTCACTCACCAAAGTTCAACCAGCTGGACTGGCTGTTTCCACTCCCTGTCTCAGGGCCTCCCCAAGCCGAGGGTCTGGAGCTCACCAACCCCCAAGGGAAGGGCTGTGATCTCAGCTCGATGGTGAGTCACCTGACTTTAAGACATGCCAGTACAGCAATCGGGGCTTGCCCAGCTCCAGCCCTCTGTCCATGCTTCTTTTTCTTCTTTCTTTTTTTTTTTTTCTTTTTCTTTTTCCTCAGTTTCTCTCTGGGTCATGAGAATTCCTCTCCTTTTGTCTGGCTTTCTCCACGTTGCCAGATTCCAGCATCTGAGTTGTTTTTATTTTTTTTTTTTGCTCAGAGAAGCTCTCTTACAGTGCCGCCACTCAGTCGGCCATCTTGCAATCCCTCAAATTAGATATTTGAATTGGAAAAAATGCACCAAAAGACTATTAAAAATAAAATATCAGTATTTCAGATTCCTGATACAAATATTGTATATTTATTTGTATTTGTAAGTATATACACATATATATGTACACATATATGCATACACACATAACCCTAATACATACACATATAAATGTCTTTTACATTATTTCTTTTATTTGAAACCATTCATTTTAAGGTACTGATAAACAAGTGGCTTCCAGTACCAAAGTGCAGTGGTAGAAATGGCAGCTTTGACCACAACTATCCTCAGTGTTCTTAGACATAGGTCATGCAAAACAATTCCTGAGCTCTCAATTATGCTCTAAACTCTGCTCTCAAAACTCAAGACATTACAATAAAATGACATGTAAGCAATTAGTAACATTATGCACATATATAGTCACCGTTTGTCATACTAAAACAAGTTATTCAGCTTTACTCTCACTTTCCCAGGGACTGTTGTTGAAATTGTTCCTTTTTTGCTTCTGGGTTCAAATAAAGGTTTGTTGTAAATTGCTCTTTCTTCTCTGTTAGACATTTTCTGAGCAACGCTGATTCCATTTACAGTGATTCTTGCTCCACATCCACTTGGAATTTGTTGCTTCAACTCAGTGTTACTTTCACTAGCCTGGATTATCTCAATACTTGTTTACTGATTTCCTGAATGAGGGGCCTCTTTGGAAGTCTCTTTTCCATGCTGTCTATGTACTTATATTTTTTCCTTTTCTTATGGGGATGGTGGTGGGATGTAGTGGATATGGGAATGAAACCCAGGGCCTTTGCATTGAGCTACACCTCTAACCCTTTTTATTTCTTATTTTGAGACAGGATTTCACTAAATTGGTAAGTTGTTCAGGCTGGGTTCAAACTTGACATCTGTTTGACTCAGCCTCTCAAAGCACTGGGATTATAGGTATGTATCAAATTTATGATCCTAACTTATTTTTTTTGAAGATTTGCTTTTTATTCATTCACCAAGTATTGCCTGATGAAATGTATTGCTAGGTGCTGGTAGACTAGAAGGAAGACTTGGCTCTTTGACTTTAGAAAATTCAATGAAGTTTGGCAAAGAGCTGTGTCATTAAATTACATTGCGGTGTGTTCATAATGAGCATTAACAAAGCGTGAGGATCATAGGAGGAAGCAGATTCATTGTTGCCTAAGGAGGGAGGGATTAGGGATGTCTCACGGAGGAGAAAGGGGTATGGAATCTGTGTAGTGAGGGATAGATGGCATCCACCAGGAAAAGCTAATTCTAGGCAGACAGAACACTGTTTACAGAGAAATGGAGATGGGAAATATTGCAAGTTTTAAGACTTTTCATTTCTTCTGTATCTCATGGACACAGAATAGTAATAGAAAGAAAAGAAAACTAAATGGAATATTGCTCAGGAACTTCTCTAGGATGGGATTTTTGTGTCACAGATAACAAACTCTATTTGATTTTAGGACGATGGCTCTAGAAAGTGCTCCATTAATTTATTGAATAGGTCAGAGACCTGTAGTAGGTGATCAGTTAGTCTGCTACAAAAATCTAGGAGATGACAAAGGCAATCTGGGTGAGGAAAAAGGACAAGAGGTTGGAGAGGAAAAATATTCCCATTTAAAAGTTGTACTATAGAAGGAGGCTTGGCATGACTGGGGGAAATACTCTGTTATTTGTTTGATCAAAATTCTGAATCCAATCTCTTCCAATGTGTGACTCTTTTCCCCTACTATTGTTCACACATTGTCAAAGTCTTTGTGTATTTCTGTGTAAATGACATTAACTCATTTGCTAGAGTTTACTGGTTTCATATTCTCTCCAGGTCAATAATTCTAAGTTAGACTTTTCTGCTCCTGTAAGACATCATAAAAGAGAAAAGCAGTGACAAAGGGGTGAAGTTTGGTGCTAGTCCTTTGGAGTTAAGAAAGCCAGCTCTGTTTTTATTTGTTTAATTTAAGATTCCATGTAAGATTTTTTAACTTTAAAGAGAAAAATATTAACTTTTAAAACAAGATAATAGGAGAGTAACAATGGTTAACACATTGCATATTGTTATCTTTAAATTAGCTACCTAGAATACAAGATATAGGCATTTAGAGAAACCTGGATGAGGAAAAGAGAAAAGAATGAAGGGAAAAGCAAATATATATATATATATATATATATATATATATACACACACACATACATATGATAGGTAAGGTATTTATGCCATGAATTTCTCTTAGTTCATTGAAAAGAGAAGCATATAAGATTTTTTTTTAATTTAGAGAAAAAGCAAAACAGAAAAAAGAGTAGAAATAATACAGAATTTCAAAAAAGTAACAGTAAGAAATCACTAGTTTATAAATTACATATTGTTATCTTAGAAGTATTTGTTCAAGTTACAAAATCAAAGCCCCAAAAATGAGCAATTAAAAAATGACAGCACAAACTATTCTGTTTAATGAACTAACAAAAAATTTTAAACCATGCAAACAACAGTTGTTCAAGATAGCAAGAAGGACTTACATTACTTTGCTGTACATTGTGTTGGACTTGGAGGAAGAACCTAATGCATGTGTGCCGAGATGTACAGAAAAGGTACACTGCAGCAACCATGCTAAAATTACCGTATGCCATATGACTGCAAGTCACAGGAAGTGGACATTTCTGAGGTCAACTGCATACAAGGATCATATATCTTATTGTAATGCTCGACTATTTCTAGTCTTTCGTGATAACGCACACCTGTCTTTTCAATGGGATTTTAATGCTTAGGTTTTTGGGAGCAGACTACAAAATGCTTCAAAAAGAAAAAAGACGTTTTATTTAAACATGACTTGAAAAAGTTATGATGAAGACACTGATAAAATGATCTTCTGGTTAAAATTAAGGGAGCCAAATTTGTGTCCTTCCTTCCTACAAAATTTTCAGCACCTAAAGAACTATACTCACATGTTATAATTAGAGCATTCTAGTACTGATAAAATATTACAAAATGAAATTGACAGATAGTAAAAACTACATGTGATAGAGAGAAAGGGATACCCAGCGCTTCCCGAACATTCTGGCTTGAGTATTTGATTTTGGAGTGGGAGGGACCTCAACTAAAAATAACCAGGAGAAGGAGGAACATAGAAAGGAAGATAATGAAATTCACTTTGAGACAAGTCAAACTAGAAACACGCAAGCAGTACCCAGAATGCAGTTAGACAAACAAGTCCACAGGTGATCAGAGACTGGGAGGTTCTGTATCTGGGAGCTGTCATCATCAGTGACAATTAGCAAAGCAGATGAAATTACTGAGTTAAAGTTTTTAAATGAGAAGAAAAGGCAAAGACCAGTATGTTGAGTGTCCCCAAATTAAGAGAGGACAGAGAAAGAGAGCTAATAAACAAAACCAAGAAATAAATATTGGAGAAATAATAAATAAACTAGGAGAGAGTAGTTATCATTGAGTGCACAAGACAAGATAGTTTCAAGAATAAAGGAATAGTTGCCATAGTTTTAAGGGTTCCAAAAACTCATCCCTTGATTTATACTGTAAATTTTATACTGTAAATAATAGCAGCTGGCTGTGTGTCTCAGCACCTTCCCCTGAGGGACACAGGAAGCAATCTTTGTATTTACCTGCTTGGTATGATGAAGGACAAGGTGTATGTGCTCATGTGCAAAAGCGTCAAACCGGGATTTACACCCATGTGCTGCTCCGTGGAACAGTTTCTGCTTATGGTTACTCGAGCATCACAGAGTATAATACACCCACATCACTCTAGGATTTGTGTTTTAAAAATTGTTCTTTAGATTTTTCTGGTACAACTTGCCCATTTCAGTACAACGGCACATGAAAAACCAGATTTGCAATTTTGGAGGGATTCAAAGTGAATCATCAGACTACTTATGTGTGGATCATGCTGCAGATGGTCCATTGTGGTAAAATACCATAACAGAAGAGTGATGTAGATGATGTTGATGATGAAGATGATGATGATGATGGCTAGGAGGAGGAGGTGACTTCAGTTCAATGCTGGCCATGTGAGCCAAAGTTCCTGTGACAGTAAAATGAATCAAGAATTGACTGATACAGACACAGGAAATGCAGACCTCCTTGATTCAGATGCCGAAGAAAGCAGCAAGATGAGTATATTTCACTAGTTCAAATGTTGTAAAATGATCACCTAACCAAATGGAATAAGCCAATGTTGGAAGTAGGTCTGAAAATACAGTGAGGGTCTTGGCGGAATGGATAGAATGACATTGGCATATTGGACAGGATGCCAGCATTGACATTATAACAGATGAAATATTATAAGATGCTCTGAAATACACAGAGACATGTGCAAGTAAAAACTTTGGTATACACCAACAGCCTTATTTAAAACACATATTTAAAACACCTCACTATCTGAACTGAAAGTATTTATAGTACACAGTTGATGTAAAAATGTTGCTGTCTATTGTAAGTACCCATTACATAGCTGATGCTTTATTTTATTGGTATTTTATTTTGTAGTACCTCGGGGGCAACCTCTATGCCCCTTCTAATATGGCTTCAAAGATCTTCTGTTTCAAACATGGATTCTCTTTTTCCAGCTCTTGTTTTTGAGCTGGCTCCTTGGCTTTCTTTGGTCAACAGAATGAGCAGTGTGGAGTGTGTCTGCTGTGAGCTTAGGCGTCTGGTGGATATGCTTTTCTTAGAACTCTGCCGTTACCTGAGAAAAAGTCCAGAAGGGCCTTTTGGAAAATGTGCGATCACATAGTCAACAGCCAGCTAACAATGGTGTCATCCACAGACATTAGAGAACCCAACCAACGTCAGCGAAGTTGCCTGTCTGCTGACTATAACACAAAGAATTCCAAACAAAAACAGAAAACCGAGGAGCCAACCTTTAGACTGTGAATGGTAAGAAATGGTGATTATTTTAAGCCACTATGCTTTCATGGGGCAATACATAACTGACACAGCGGTCAGAAAAAATAAAAAGCAAAATAGTGTTTTCCCTCATGGATAAGTGACTAGACTGACATGAGAGCATAGAAGAAAGGTCCTAAATCGTGAAGGATTTGGTTAAGTTTTGTTCAGAATTTTAAAATTTATTACTCCCAAATGTGATTTTTTTCTTTCTATTTGAGTAAAAAAACAAACAAACAAACAAACACACACACCAAAACAAAAACAAAAACAAACAAGAGCAACAACAAACCTACTGTGATGGTGAAAAGTTGTGGAATCCCTGGGTAACTGGAACCCAATCTCAGCCAGCTGAGCCCTGGGTGTGGGGAGGGCTCTGCCCTGCTACTCAGCCTGCCTCACCAGCTGCTGGCTGTGTAAACCGTGTGTTTGCTAGTGTGGAGACAATGCAGTGTGCACACCCGCCCCTTCCGTCCTGTCTCAGATCAGGGTGGGGCAGAGGTCTCAGGGTAGCCAAGCTTCCTGTCCAGCACTTCTTCCCAGTACCACCCGCGTCGGCGCTGAAAGCACTTCTGCGGAGCAGGTGATAGTGGGTAATGTTTGAGAAAGACACGCAAGCTGCTACTTAGCTTCCAGAACTTCCCTCAACAGGAACATTCAACTGTACACTTGAAAATGCTGAAACCTCTGGGTGCCTGTTAATGTAGGTGGCAAGGATTAGGAACTTGATGCTCTCCTGCATTATAACACGGGAACAGTGTCTGCGTGGTGCATTCCTTGGCTTCTTCTCAGTCTGAATTAGCAGGGAGCAGGATGAAGGTTGGTGAAGCAGCGCACAGACACGGCGTCTGCCTCCATCCGTGCCAGCAGCGGAAACAGAGGTGCCCTTGCATCTTGCTATTGCAGATGCGGCCTGGAGAAGCTCAAGGCGATACAGCTTGTCTGGGTATCACTTAGTCAGGTGAACTCAAGCTGTTGCCTCATCAGTGGGACAATGTGCGCAGCTGCTGGGGAAAGCTCGACGGGCTCTGCAAACCGAGAAGCTGTCTGGAGGGGTCACTGTGGAGGAGCTCCAACTTCTACCTCCCCCCTCTGGGCAACTGCTTCTCAGCCAGGCAGACTGAGACCCAGCAGGAACTTGCACGGAGGCACTGATGCTCCTGTTCCTCACTGAGGAATCTGGCAAACTCCCCAGCTGGTACATCTGCCTTGGCATAGTAGCTCGTACTTCAGAGAAAGGGGCTTTCAAGGGAGGCAGTGGGAACAAGCACATCTATTCACACGGGAAGAGTGACATTTCTTCCTTCTTTCAGGGACAAGTGCCTGCCTTGTTACTCTCTGTCCCCGACATTGTAGCTGCTGGTGAATGCTCCCAAACACCCTGCCCTGGTGATTGGTGCCACTCCTCAGCTGGCTTGGCCAAAGGAGTGGGGCTGTGTGCAGAAGGCAGGTAAACTGGGGAGACTTGGTGATTGTGTCTCCCTGCCTCAGTTTGTAACACTGGGGAAACTGATTCAAACTGATAATGCCTTGATATTTTCTCAGGGAATATATGGGTCCAACTGGTAATTTGTAAATATCTATAGTAGGTAAATTACCCGAATCAATGACTGAATCTCACATTCCATGTTCAATTTTAGGTAATTTTAAGGTTTTTGAGGCAAGGATATAAAAAGAGAAAATTCCGTTAGGAGTACTGGATTTCTGGACATGTGTATGTGATATTTGCATTTTGTAGAAATATTTGCATTTTTTAAGATGTTCTCTCCTGATAGAAAGATATGAACTCCCATTAGATCTATTTTATAAAATGAATAGAGTGTTTCAAGATCAAGCACATCATTTACTAAAGTTCTAAAACTAGTTTTATCAGGATACTGTGATTATTGAATGTACAGTTATGGAGTGAATTGTCTAAAATGATTGGGAACTTCTGATTGGGTAAAATGTGTGACTACCTGAAGTGCAAAACTGTGTGATATCTAAATATAAATTCCTCACATGTGAGGAAAATGAGCAATGTGAAGTGAAGCCAGACTGATGGCTTAAATAATGGGATAAGTGTAGAGGAAGACGAGGAAGAGATTTGGTCCTGGGTGCTGTGAACTCTGAACAGAAGCCTAAGGCCAGTGGGACAGACCAGGGGATAAGGTCCAGATGTTTCAGAGGGGGTGACATGATAAATGGCATTCTTGGTCTCCTTATAAGAGCAGCTAGCTTCAAGATGCTTTTCTGTGGAGATTCTCCCTCTCCCTCTCTCTCTCTCCCTCCCTCTTCCCCATACCCTCCCCTCTCCTTCTCTCCTCTCTCTTGTCTCTCTGTTCTGGGATGAAATCCAGAGCCTTGTGTATGCTGGGAAGCTCTTTACCACTGAGCTACATGCTCCAGCCCTCACCAAGGGCTTAAAGGGAACGGATTAGCTCCAGTGAAGCTGGATTGTTAAGAAACAGCAAGTCTAGGCTTTCTCCACTCCTGATTCCTTTGCCCTGCAATCTCTCTTCTCAAAGTGTCGCCACTCACTGCTCTCCTAAGATTTTTCTGTCTCTTGCCATGGGGTGTTATGGCTTCACCAGGTACAGAAATTATGAACTAACACATACCTCTTCTCTTCATAATTAACGAGTCTGTGGTATTGTGTAATTAGTAATGGGAAACCAGCTAAGACAAGCAATGAAGAAAAACTTAAAAACTCTACCTGGATATCT
Organism: Hydrochoerus hydrochaeris; assembly: GCA_004027455.1. Taxonomy (NCBI): domain Eukaryota; kingdom Metazoa; phylum Chordata; class Mammalia; order Rodentia; family Hydrochaeridae; genus Hydrochoerus; species Hydrochoerus hydrochaeris. The sequence continues at coordinate 74,421 of PVLA01008854.1, read as the reverse complement.
TATAACTTACTTCTAATTTCCCAAAAGCAAATAAATAACGACAAATAAAAATTGATACAAAGAATGTGCAAACGATGGAAGCAATATATATTTATTTTTTCACTTGTCATTTACATGTTAAAAAAATCTAAATAATATTTAAAAATTTATTATAACCTAAAGATTTTACTACTAAAGTTAGCAAAGAGGAAAGTTTTTAGAATGTTCTACATTTTAAGAGTAAACATTAATCCATCCCGTAATCATGCCATCTGAAAAATGAAGACAGTGGAAAGTTTGTTTTTGAAATGAAAAGACTCCATATGGGGAAGTAAATGCATTATACACAAATGCATTACATACACTTGTATGCATACTCACACTGTGTTACACTGGGTGTAAAGAAAGGGCCCTTGTTCTTTGTGTGTTTCTTCGCATGTGTTCTCTTAGCACTCTGATATTTTCCATCACAATTTCTGACTTTGTAACTCACCATTACTCTTATTACATTTTGTTTTATTCTTTTGTTTCTTCTTTTTAATTTTATGAAAAAGTAAAACAAAATTTCATAGTACCGTAAGACAATTCGAGAACATAAAGTGAAGTAATTCAGAGATACAAGCTTAAAATTTTCTGAGATCAAAAAAAATATACATATATATGCAAATTAGAGGCAAAATGGAAGCTAGATCAATGTTAGTTTTATATTCACTATATTTCCTTTACACCAGATATGCATTTGTTTTATTCACTAGTATATGGTCAGAATTCATTCCAAGGATTGGAACAAGATAAAAGCATTTTGTGATGGACTGCATGAATGAGATTGAACCATTACTGATACTGTAGAGAAGAGAGAAGTTGTATTTATCAAATATCGATCACAATATGTATGTGCACTAATCTCACTTAACCTTCTCTAGGGTCTGGGAACATGGACATTATAACTCTATTATGTAGATGAAGAAACTGAAGCCTCTTCCAGAGCTCTGCCTATAAAGGTCCAAGGCCAGTGCTCCTCTGCTCATCATCTGCTGCCCTTAATAGAAACAGATACCTGATCAAGGTAAGGGTGGACTTTTTTGGTGGTATTGTCCATCAAACTTAGGGGTGCTGTACCACTGAGCTGTGTTTCTGTTCCTTTTTTATTTACTTATTTTTTATGTTATAATAGTGTTTTCCTAAGTAGTTTAGGAAGAACTAAATTTGGGCTCTTCCTGCCTCAGCCTTCCTTGTGGTAGCTGTACACTACCACCTCAGCTAGGACTGACTCTAAGAAGTCTAATAATTCTGCAAAGCACTGCCTTATCTGTCACTCAATTCATGGAACATATGTTAGGACCATACGTTAGGAACAATAATCGAGACGACCAGAAAGAAGATTGGTTAGAAATCTCTTAAATTCCTTATCAGCTCTCAAACTTTACTGTCTAGCCATTCTCCGAAGTGGCAGAATAAGGTGGTTCTTCCTCCCTTTTGGTATTTCCCTTTTTCTTTTCCTTTTGAAACAGATGGTTGCTATAGTACTGGTTGCCTCAGGAGAAGACCAAGAACAACAATCAGAAAAAGCTTCCCACCTTTTGGCCTGTCTGTATCAGCTTTGCCTTCAGGGAAGCTGAAATTTAAGGGCACAGGCAATATATCAGAGAGAAAGATTTTAAAAAGAGCAAGTTGGAAAAGGTAATCTGTAGCGCCAAGTTAGAATTCAATGAAGGAACTGTGGTGGAGTCACCGGCAATCAGGCTAGGTGATGCTTCAGAAAAAGACAGGTCTTCAGCCCTCTGCTTGGGTGGACCATGTGGAAGTAGAATGACTTCAAAAATAGGGTGAGAATAGGAGATAAAGTGAGCTCCTGGGGGATAAAAGACCAGCAAAACACATCTGGAAAGAACATCCAGGCTGATACAACTGGAGGGAGAGACCACCAGCGGGCCCCAGATAAGGAGGACATGTGTCAGGCAATCTCCTCGCAGCCTGAGTATGACCGGAGGGAGAAGACAAACCCTGAAGTCACGAGCATAATGGCTGGGGACTTGTTCTGAAACCCGAAGACTAACCAAACCAATATTGGACATTGCTTTTCGATTTCTTGCTATTCTTTTTGTTTTTCTCATATTTTTAGCTAGTAGAAATGAAAACATACAATCTCTTCACCAGGTATACCTTGTATCCAGAGCAACCCAAATATGACCATGGGGTGGAATTTGGACTTTAGAGGGTTAACTTGCTCCCCTGTGAGAGCCTGGCTTCATCCATTGTCTACTAATTTTTTTAGTTTTAAATATTAAGGAAAAACAACTTCCTTCAATTTGGAGCCTTATATCAAATCACACCTTTCTTTTTCTCCCAGCAGATAACAGTTTGGTGCCATAGGAAAAGGGTGGAAGCGCACTTCTCTCCGCTTTCTAACCACGTCTTTTTTGTGGCTGTACAGAGATGACCATGTAGGTCGAGGTCCTTTGTGAAGCAGACACTAAAGGGCCAGCTTACTCAGCAGGGGAGGTCTGAACCGCTGGCAAGCACAGAGGGAAGGAGAAGCCAGACAAGAAGGGCCTTGAGTTTGCCTGCAGTTCTGAACCAAGCTGAGGAGGAACTTGGGAGAGGTTGTTCCCGGTGGACCTCGGCAGGCAGGAGTGGTCCAGCTCTGCAATCTCAGCAAGTTCCACGATGAGGCTGGAGCACCCTGGGGAGAAAGGCTCTGAGGAAAGACAGGATGCTGCCAGCTGCAGTCAGCCTGCTTCGCTAAAGGAGAGATGGGGGCATGGTTTTTGTTTTTTAAAATATTACAAATACAGAGTAATATCATTAAATATTAGCATTGAATTCCATGCTTGATTAAAAGTATTGGGAAAGAAAATAATTGATGTTTCTGAACTTTTTTTTTTTTTTTGTACCAGGGATCAAACTCACGACCTTGCGCTTGCCAGGCAGGGGCTTATAACAGCTGAGCTAAATCCCTTGCCCCTGAACTTACCTTTTCAAAAGAATAAGAAAGTCTTAAAGACTTATTCAAAATGATTGTTACTGATTGATTTTCTTGAGTGAATGAGCAAAGCCAGTGGTTCTGAAGTAAAGAATTATAGCTTATTAAATTCAATTTCCTTGCTTGTGGGGAATAGAAAGCTAGTGAAACTGGAAAAAGGGAGGGCATTTTACAAACCAGTGACTAAAAATTAGGATGACACTTCTTAGTATAAATTTTCCTTAAACTGAAATAGCATAATCATAAAGAAGTAAAAGATGTCACCTGAGTTTTAGTGATTGTGAGTTCAATTTTTCCACTGAGTGCTGGTGGTGAATTTAAGGGGAACATTTGTCTTACAGTGAAAATAATAAGGAAAAGCACCTTTCTGCTGTCATAGATGCTGTCAGTCCACAAGTGGCAGCAGCAAGAGCTTGACATTTTGCCCTCCATTCTGCAGGACCCCTGAAAACAAAGGATGCTAAGTGTAGAGAAGGGGCCTGTCTTGTTGACTCTCTTTGTTGTTAAGGATGCCATAACAACCTAGACTCAGTGGCTTCAATGGATATTTAAGTCAGCACGTTAGAGGTTAGAATCCCAAGGTCCAGGTACAGCCAGAAGTGGTTTGTTCTGAGGGTCTCTAAGCTTGGCTTATAGCTCATCATCTTGTTCTGACGTCTTTACATTGTCCTTGCTCTGTCCATGTCTGTGTCTTGGTCTCCTCTTCTTAATACGACATCAGTCACATGAGGTCGATCCCAATGACCTCATTTAACTTTAATTAACTCCTGAAAGACTCTATCTCTAAATATAGTAACATTGTTAGGTACTGGGAGTTAGGGCTTCAGGATAGGAGGTTAGCATACTTACTCAGGATAAATGAATTTAGGAGACTGGGAAAGTGATAGACAATTTACTTGACCGAAGGAAGAAAAATCCATAAAGAACAACTCATTAAACCTGAATTCTCTTCAAGAGAAAGAGATTGATCATTCTTCCCTTGCTGAAAATTTGATTGGCACATGAAATTCTGTATTAATGGAGTCAGAGAACATACTGGGGAGAGATGGTACACTGGCTTACGCCAGCCAGAAATGGGTGCTAAACCACTTTGGCTAGTATTTTTCTTTAGTTTCCAGCTCTTTAGAGGTAGATTGATTTCTAATGTGTCTATAGCTCCAAGTGGGCAGTGGATGTTTGATGACCTTGGGTTGGCATTAAACTGAATTGTTCTAACCAAAAAGATGATTCAGATGGGATATGCCATGTGTCCACATCAAGGGGGCCAATTACTACTCAAATAATGCTTTTCTCTTTTTCTAAAACTATCCTAATTTTAACTTCATAAATAAGTTCATGTTCAGTTGGTGTTGAAAAATTCTTGGATATGTCTAATTATATATATTTTATATACATATATAATATATATATATTTCAACTCATTAACATTTACTTGTATTATAGCATTCTTTTAAATCCCTAATTACAGTGAAATAAATCAGACTCACATTTGTAAATATCATACTGTCTCTCTAGTGTAAAAATAATAATAAAAACAAAGAATAAAAAGATTCAAAATGTATAATACATATTGTAATAATGAAAAGGAAAGAAAGTGCTCTAAAGGATATAACTGAATGTATGTTTAACTGTGCAAGATAGATAACCATACTACTAAGTTTTTGTTTGTCAAATAGAATAGTTTGGATTGTCATTGTTTGTCCACTTTTTATGCTTTGATTTTGTAACTTGAACAACCACTTCTAAGATAACAGTATGTAATTTATCAACTAGTGATTTCTTACTGCTTTTTTGAAATTTTGTATTATTTCTACCTTTTTTTGTGTTTTGCTTTTTTTCTATAAATAAAAAAATAAAGTCTTAGTTACTATATTCTCAGGCAAAATTGATTATAATTGAATGAAATTAGCAAGGAAAACTTATGTAATTAAATGAAAAGTTGTTTAAATAAAATTATCTAATATAAAATTTTTGTAAAACATTTTATAAGAAGTTATAAACATACCTGAAGTTCTCCTGAGAAGGAAGGAGAACAAGCGAGAGTGAGAGGGAAGGGAAGGAGGGGAAAAGGGAAAAACAGAATAGAAGGAAAAAATGGAAACAAAGCTTTTGGAAGTGATGATGGGAAGAAGGGCTGAGGGAGTGAAAGGGAACAGGAAAAATGAAGAATCAAAATACATCATGTACAGGTATAAATTTCCTACATTGAATGTGATCATTATGTATAATGAAAATGTACCCATAACATTTATTTTTAAAAATGTTTTAAAATTGATCAAACATTGTATATTACTGAATTTCAGGTCTCAAGACTTTGAAAAATTCAGCCCAATAATGTGAGAGTTCTACAGACAATGTCCAACAAAATCATCAAATCACTTTTGCCCAATATTTAATATAGAATATACTCAATTCTCCAGTATCTTGAGAATTTAGTATCTTTCAAACAAGAAAGAAGAGTAAAACAAAATGGAACAATCATAATCCTTTTTAAGTCATTCATGAGTCAACAATTGTGAGTTTTCTTTTAATATCTGCAATGTTTTCCTTTTACTGCCATAATAAGTTGCCACAGTTTAGGTGCCTTAATACTGGGGGATTTATTACCTCCCAGTTCTACAGATCAGAAGATCATATTGTCTTGATTCTAATGAATAAAAGACTCATGAGAAATAGGACACACTCATTGCTAAACTAGTACCCATGCATTATATGATGAATCACAACATGAAGCGAAAGCTATTGTTCAGAAATTTATATACCTTATTTAATAGAAGAAAGCTGGATGGTCTGGGTCAACTATTTTTTATATATTTGTGATAAATCATTTAATGATAATGTAGTTACACTGATGATACTATTACACTTGAAGTAACTGGGCTGTAAAATATTCATCTTAGTAATTTAAGTAAATAAACCATATTTTAATATTACAACATTCTAATAAAATACTTGATAATTAGTTACTAGGCAGCCTGTGTGTGTGTGTGTGTGTGTGTGTGTGTGTGCAAGGTGGGAGGACACTAGCTGTGGGTATCAGGTAGAATTGTGTCCTTACTGTTAAATCTCTTACTAAGCTATCTCAAACACTATGTGGTTTCTATGCACAATTTAAGTACATTTATTTAATGCCTACTGAGTGAAATCCACCACAATACAAAAAAGGCTGGCATGAATCCTTCCCTCAAGGCACTTACAGCCTATTAGAAGTAGCAGGCGCCTTAATATCTAAGAATGAAGGTATAGAATAAAGGACACTTCAGCAAAGGCACAGAGAAAGGAAATGACTTTACTAGCAAGACACATATAAAACCCCTTGTCTAGATGAGACGCTATGATCAAATGTGCTGACTCTCTCACTCGATTTGAATCTTGGTATATTTGGAATCAGAAACGGAGTAAAGCAACAGTCAAGTCAAATGGAGAAACACAAACCAAAGCCCAGAGCAGCTCCCTATCCCGGCTGCTTCCACTCTTCCTGTTTGGGGGCCGCCTCTTTTCCCTGTCATTCTTTATCACTTCCTATACATGAAAAATTAGCCCTGGAGATTTCCCTGTGTGGAGACGATATCTGTCTGTATGAGACCCACATTAACTGTTTCTATACTCTTCTGTATCACGTTTCATGCATAGTTATTTAAGTCAAAACTAGCCTTCAGAATTCTTGGGAAAAGGAGTATGTGATTTTTTTTTCCATTTTATGCCTCTCAGTAGTTACCAATGTATAATCAGTAAGTGGATTTTTAACTCCTGGTTCCTCCTTGTTTTACTTCTCTGCAAGATGTTCATTGTTATTTTATATTTTCTAATGAGTTGGCTCATTGAATGACTGTCTTCCAACACTAGAAAGTTTGTTTTATTTGAAAGAAATTGTTGTTTTTTTTTTTTTTAATCACATGTCCAGGATGTTCTAGCTATTCATCAAATAAGAAGTGAGTGAATACAACTAAAAACTATGGAAAATGCTACTGGTATCTTCGTGATTAGGTTTATTTAGTGATTAATCATCAATTCTAAATACAATAAGACACTTCAAAAGTGTATATACGCTTAGTATTGTCATCTTTTTCAGGCTCCTGGGTAACTGTATAGGGAATATTAGGTAAATATAGAGTTATTAACTTTTCAAGGGCATTTGCCAGTTAACATGGAGGAAGGTATAGCATTCTTCAACCTTAATTATTATGAAACACAGCTTAAAGCTTTCTTACAGAGCTTGAAGTTTGGAAGATAGGAAAGCTACGCAATTATCTATTAATGTTTCCTAGTACATGAAAAATTCTAACAGGATAATCACCAATGTGCACTATTGTTACTCTCAACAATAAGACATTTGGTAGAGAGATCACCCAGATAGTTTCTGCAGGGGTAGGGAGTACATTTAACACTGTCCTGAAACAAGAACATGCAAAATGCTCCAAGTGGTTTCCCACTGGGAAGTAGAAATGATGGCATTCTCAGACCATTGTCTTAGGCAGAACTGGGCTTGAATCTTGTCCCAGACAAGACTAGCTATGACTGCCTTCACAATTTACTCCAACTCTTCTCCATATAATGAATATAATAAGGATATCACTTTCATAGGACCATGGCAAGGACTAGGTGAGCTAAAAAATAGAGGCCCTAACATACTTAGTATCTATATGCCTTGCAGTGAATGGTCTGAGTGCTAAATGAAAATTGTTGCATGTAATACTCCCAACATGAGTCTCTACTACCATGATCCCTATTTTCCAGAAGGAGACACTGAGCCAGTTTCCTGAATGTCCTTAATGTCCTTAAGAAGCATACAATTAATATTTTTATTCCTATTAATATATACTAACAAATGTGTTAATCAAATTATTTTAATATGATAATGATAATTGAATTTTACCCGGTGCTTTACTAACATTTCAGATGTTTATCTCAATCCTCATAATTTGCCTGTGTGATGCAATTTTTATTATCAGTTTACAAGTGAGAAAATTCAGACTTAAAAATGGTAAGTCATGTGTTGAAGGTTACATACCTTGGAATTGCTAAAGCCATTATTTAAACCTAGACTCTTTGATATACTGAGCAGGTGTGAAAAACCCTATAGTCAGACAATAGCTTCTAATCTGGCATCTAGTAACTCCAGAAGTTTCACATTAAAAGGTAAGAAGAAAAGGAATTTAATGAGGAGATGAGTCCTGGGTTAGTACTACTGTGGGCGCACGAATTTCATGCAGTGGCTGAAACAAATCACTGTAAGTCGGTAAAGCCTGAAACAACAGAATTTATTCTTTCACAGTTCAATATTTAGATGCCTGAAATCAAGGAGCCTGTGCTTTCTCCAAAGGCCTAGGGAATGATCCATCTCTGGCTTTTTATAGCTTCCGGTAGCAGCTGACACTGCAGTTGGTGGTTGTATCAATCTAGCCTTCAAGACCAGTATTTTCAAATTTTTATTGGCTCCATCTTCACTTTGCCTTCTTTATTGTGTGCACCTGATCTCACTCATCCTATCCGTCTTTTAAGGATACTTGTGACAAAATTTAGAGCCAACTCAGATTATCTAAACAAGCTATCATTTTAAGATTGCTAATCTCTTTGCAATCACTTGACCTCATGAAAAATATTCAGTGTTTCAGGAATGAAAGTTTGATCTCTGTAAAGACACCAGTAAGTCTACTTAGGGAATATAAAAATGCATCTCTTTGAAGCCATGGATCTATCGATTGCGGTACACACTATCATGTACAGTAAGAATGTGGATAGTCTATTAGGAAGCTTCTCCCTTAACATAAATCATACACATAGATAAGGACTATACTCTCAAAGTAGATATAATCCAGAAAAAAAAATCTATCATATGGCAAGAGGAAGACATCCTGCAGAATTCAGTGTTTGCAGTGGGAAGAGGGAGGAAATCATGTCTCTGGGAATTGGACTACAGAGTCTCACATGGGTGTCTCAGGTCTCATGTCAAAGCCTAATGTTGGGACATGTCTCTGAGTATAGCCCTGTGGCCTCCAGAGTGGTCTAAATGCTCACAGATGCATATCTGGGTCACTCTACCAGGCAAACCACCTAGAAAAACACAAATGCTAAGTGAAGTTGAGAGGGTTTCAGAATATGAAGTAATTAGAATCTGTTGCCTTTAAGATCAGTGCAATCAGTGGAGGTTGCAGCCCACTGCACCAACCAACTTACATTTTATACAATTTTATAAGTTGATCAACCAGGAATGTAGAGGAACTGGCCCCATCCCAGATGAGATAACCTGATGAATCGACTCATCTTTGATAGCACAGGAGGAAACTATAGCACATGCTATAGCTAACCTCCAAGGCTCTCCCTTGTTCTGTCTCCTTTGTGTCAGACAGCTATGGTTAGTGCCTTTCTAAGAATCTGCCCCCTCTCTGGAAGGACACCCAGAATTACAACCTCTTTTCATAGCCAGTGCTGCAGGTGAGAGCCCAACTGTCCAGTCTTTCGCCTCAATGGACAGCTCTGAATTGCTTGGGTAGCTCCAGAGTTCCCCTGGGATAGCATAGGTACATCTCGCAGCCGCGGTCTCAGCACACAGTGCTCATCTCTGCGTGAATCTCACCTACTGAATTTTAATAAAATATTGGAGCAAGCAAAACAAAAACAAAAAACTACTGAACAAAACATAGTAATGTAAAAACTCCCAACACTGAAAATGCCAAAAGTATCATAATTCTGTACCATACTTAAATACTGTTATATACAGAGCTATACCACAATTGGGCTATAAATACATAAACCTTGTTTAACTCAGTCACAAATATAAAAATATTTTTAATTTTTAGAACCTTTAGTTATTTACTTCTACCTCAACATGGTGAGTTCGTAGTACCAGTGTTCAAAGTTATTAAACATGTTCTTTGGAATCAGATACAACTGGATATATACTTCTGTCCTTCTGTCCATACCACTTTGAACATTTATTATCTCTAAGCTTCTGTAACTGAGAAGCAGTGTTACATAGCTACCTCGTGAGATAACTAAATGGAATATGCTTCATAGAGAAATCTAGCATATTTCATTTCCATTCCAAATCCATATCCATGAAGATATGATTTATAAATGTTATTTGCTCTTCTGTTTCTTTTCATAGTATCCAAATACCTACCCTTTTTCATGTAGTCTTCTTCAAAGAACAATTGTAAAAGAATAGCATGGAATATATTCTGAAATTAAAAACAAACTCAAAATAGCATTGCCCCAGAAGGTATGGTTGGGCTGACTGGTCCATATATAATCCAGGTGGTATCCTGAGCTGGAGACGAGATGTTTTCATGTGGATCTTCCTACCAGGTCTCTGTCACTTCTGTACCACCAACACACCACTGGATGACCACCCTAAAAGTACAACTTGTAGGTTTACAGGAACGAGGGTGGGAACAGTAGCTGTGCCTGTGGCCAAGATTTGCTCCCTCATCAGACTATGTTGGGGTCTAGCTCTTGACCCTCAATAGCTGGCACAAAATTTCTACAGGTGACATATGCATCACTAGCGTGAGTGCTTTAAACATGCCAGCCTGCCAGGAAGAAAAGTGGACCTCACTCTTTCCACTTTTTGTTGTACAAAAATCAGACCACTATGGATTTTGGATGAATTTCTCAAATCTTGGAAGAAAATATACATCTTCTGCTTGACTAGAAAGATTATAAGAAAAAAATATTAAATTTTATTTGTAATAAATTATTCAATATTTTTGTGAATATCTATCAAGGAGATTTGGGATTATGAGTGTACAGATCATGCAAAAGAGAACTGAATTCAGTGATATTTAGTGATGCAAAGGACATTTGAATAATTTAAGGGGCTTGATATACAATAAAGGTCTTGCAACAGAAAAAAAATCCTTCTCATTTTTACATCACTTTGCAATTTACAAAACTCTTGCATTTATTAATGTACATGATAATCCTTTGAGATATGTAGGTTATGTATTTGTAACCTCATTTCACAGATGATCAAGTTGAAACTCATAAACATTAGCATGAAGAAATAATTAACTTCTATACTCCCAGACAAAAGCTGAATGAAGACCCTCCATTTGCTAGCATTTCAAGGAGGACTGTGTGGAAGGCTTAGCATATTACAGCTTAGCCCAGCATGGGGGGAAGGCAGTGTCCAGGAGAGAGCTGGATGCCTGCTCTGCATTTCTCCTTCCCCTGTATTGTCCTCTGGAGGTTTTGGGACTGGTTACATGCTCATGGAAGATACAGCAAGAAAATTCCTTCTGCTCTATAAATCACCAATACTAAAGGATTCTAATAACCCTATTGTCTTTTTTCATAAAATTGTAAATCAAATATCTCCCATAACTGAGCTCATTTCACATTTGCAATAGCCTGCTGAGCATTTCCATCTGGTTGTTTGGTTAGTATTTAAAACTAATCTGTCTAGATGAAATTAGTTACTACACCTATCAAAATCAACCTCTCCAGATAATAACAAATTTGTATCAAGGCACCAGATACTTAATTGTAATTTGATAGTTAATTCTTTTTTTTTCTTTGCCATTTATTATTTTTTGTGTTTCTGATGACAGTAACACCATTCTATTGCCCCCAATCCCAAACATAATTTTTGAAGACATTCATTTAATTAATACAAATTGGGCAACTCTGAGCACAAGGAGGTTCATTAATAGAGGGAAATTGAAATGACAGATAAAAACAAGAAGAGAAGTAAGATTACAGAGAAGGTGACTGTTAACTCCTGCTTCTCATGAAGTAAAACAATGACTTCCTTAATTGGTTTGTGCATCTGTGTTCACCAGATAGGCAGAGGGAGAGAATTCCAGGAGGAGAGACATTAGGATCTAAATACAAGTTACAGAATCCTGGTTTCTGGGGTGATTTTGAGTTCTTCCCTATGCCTAAATAGAGCCAGAATCAGATAATAAGGATTTACAAGTGTTTGCCAAGTAGAGTTGATGTCACTGTGCAACCTAGTACTCAGTCCTTTCTCCACAACTACACAATAGAATTACATGGAGGGTTATTTTAGAAATGTGAAACCCCCCCACCATTCTGCCTCTTATACATACTCAAGGGGCAAGGTTAATCCTTCATTGGATATTAGAAATCATGTTTTTATGGTCCTAGGGAGTGATTTACACTTGAGGAGACATAGATAACTGAGCCTTGCCACTATGGTGGTTATTTGGGAGGAGAAAAAAATGTTGTGAGAAGACAAAGGCACAATCTTTTTCAGTTGCCAAATATGAAAAAAAGAAAGGACAAACATGGAAGCGCCAAATGGCAGAGTATCGTCTACCTGATGGTTTGGATCAAAATTATCCCCCCACAGTCTCGTGTGTTCAGAGTGGGGATCTGGGAACGTGAGGCCACGGGGCACTAAACTCATCAATGTATTAATCCGTAGCTAAATGTGCCAGTATAAGGTGAGGGTTAGTTCAGTTAGAGGAAAGAGGTTGCTATTCGGGATAGATAGATTAGTCAGACTTCATTGCTGGGACAGAATACCTCACACTCGTAACATAAAAGAGGAGAGATTTATTTTAGCTCATGGAGTCACAGTCTACAGTTGACTGGGTCCAGGGCCGAAACATTGTGACAGGACAAAGCTGCTCCCCACATGGTCACCAGAGGCAGAAAGAGTGAAACTGCAAGGGAGCCAAAGAAGAGCAGGCACAGGCGAGAACTCACTCCTGCAGGTCACGCCCACAGCAACCCATTTATACAGAGTATAAATTTAACGTCATAGGGCATGTTAAATGACAAACATATTATGAATACACAAGTATTGATTCAATTTACATCTATAAAGTTTATAAAATTTCAAAAATTCTAGTAAATAACATCATGCACATTGTATATCAGAGCAAAAATTAGACTTTTAACAATAAAATTTGATTTAGGGAATTAAGATTTAGCTAGGTGTGGGGTAATCCTAGCACTCTCAGAGGCTTAGGAAAAGGGATTGAGCAACACGGTGAGACCTTATCTTACAATAATTTTTAAAAAGGGCTAAGGATATCTATCAGTGAAAAGGCCCTGACTTCAATCCCCAATACCACCTAACACCATCACAAAAAAGAATTAAACTTTACATTGATATAATGATCCAAGTTAGATAAAAATATGTTAAATAAGTACAGTAGATTCTTGGCCAAAAAGGTCTTTTATTTAAGGTTTCAGTTTATATAAAGAAAACAAGAGTCCTTCAGGAAAAGTGTTCATAAACATAAAGTGCAGATATATAGGAGACATCAAAATAAACATGGTTAATACTTGTCTAATCCCTAACCTTTGTCCAGGATTCACCTCCTCAGATCCTGTCCCAGAAAATAAAGGATTCTGACTCCAGTTGTTGATGCCAGTAAAATCTGACATAAAAATAACCAGGTCTTTTGTGGTTTCAAATATAATAACTTCTTCCAATAATAATTTGGCTTTATATGTAGCTTGCTTACAAGTAGCATATAGTCACTTTGAAAAGGATTTTTAAATTTTTATTGGATAAATTGGCCTTTGTGTTACACAACCTTATTAGTTCTATCAGACTGGGTTAGGTTTCTGGGTCCAGTACTTACAAGACATTCATAAGGATAGAATTCTGAGATATTCTGGCCCACGGCATGCTGAAAAGCCCATCCCTTATCAAATACTTCAATGTTGTTCCACGTGCTGAAACATTTGTACAAAGTGATGCATGGTATGAATGAACCTTGTACCTCAAACCTAGCTATAAGTCTTATCTGTAATTTACAATATTTATGTGGCTGGGGTGATTTATTGTGAATCTATGCTGTCATTTTATCCCTTCTCCTTTCCCCAATGATTTCTTTGGAGACTCATGGGGTTTTGGAGAAACTTAGTCCACTGTTGTGCAAGGTATGGGACATACAACCTAGATAGACAAGCCAGCAGATCCCATGAGATTGGCTAATGATTGATTGGTTCATGTTACCCCAATTCAGTCAAGTCCATGAGTCCAAGGTCACCTTGGAATTTTAACACGAAGATACATTTCCTTTCTCTATGATGTGTCCCATTATGCTTTGGTTTGCAGCAATCTTATTTTTTTACTACTATGAAGGAATTTATTCTTTAGAAAAGATCATAGGAGGAGAAAACGAACTATGTAAAAGTTAAAAATTCAGAAATAGAACCTCAATAGTATCATACTATGTCTGAAGCATGACCCACATGTGACATGCATGTTAGGTCAGTAGACTTCAGTTTTATCTTACTTCCAAAACATCTTATTTACTTTGTTTGTTTTTAAGACAGCATGCCTTTATCCAATTCAGGCTGGCCTGGCCTTGAGCTCACTTTGTAGTCTAGGCTGGTCTGGAACTTGCAACAATCCTCCTGTCTCAGCCTCCCGAGTGCTGGGATTACAGGCATGCCCTACCACACCCAGCAAGGACCCTTACATTAAAAATTACATTAGTAAATAACTAAACAGAATTTATATTTTTCATTTAAATTTTTAAAAGAACAAATAAAATTATAAATTACATAGCTTTCTGCTGGTAAAATTTTATTTCAAAATTCCTATTTCTGTTCTTTCAAAAGGATGTAACCACACATTAAACACTTTCCTGGCTGTGAGAGAGAGATGTTTACAGGGTTTACTTATCGCTCTTCTCAAGTCAATAAATTCTTGGCACTGCACTTTCAATTTTAAGTGGCTTAATCTAAAACTATTGTCAAGAACACCTGAAGGATATAACACAGAGTTCTTGGTCAGGAATAGATTTTTAAAGTAAAACTTGTCAAGGAGGCTCTCACAAATCTCAGCTCTTCAAGGGAAATAGGATGACAGGTAGCCTGTTTTTGTTCTGGTGACCCACCTCCCACAGGGACTTAACAGTTCCATAGGTGTAAGACTGAAGACTGCACACTAATACATCTCAGAAGCAATGAGAGGCTACGAGAAAACAATGTGAGTTTACTAAAGATCATTAAATATAGCTTCTGTTTTACACGAAAACATCTGTCATGTCATTTCTTCACACATATAATTTGAAAGGTTTAGTATTTGAGGAAAGGGAAGCATAGTTTGCAAAATTTGCTTGTTTACTTTATACATACATGATAATGATTGTTAGTCATCACTATAACAACAATATTATCATAGGTTTTGTTTTGTTTTGGTACTGGGGATCCAACTCATGACCTTGTGATTGCCAAGCAGGCACTGACACCGCTGAGCTAAATCCCCAGCCCTGGCATTCTTGATCATAGCTTTAGTTATATGAGTAAGAATAGGCTTATCTGATGGGTACTTGCTTGTGTGTGTGCTACACGTGAGTGCATGTGTGTGTTGGGTGTGGGGCACATAAACAGCAGATGACTGAGGACCAGGTTTAGAAACATGTACGAATGAAAGAAGCTACAGAAGGATAAAAAGAAGGAAAGAGGACCCATTCAGTTTTAATGGTCCAACTTGTGTTAGACACCATCACTACCACTGGGATAAAAGAAGAAAATCTGCAACAGTGTCATGGTCCAGTTTTTGCACACTTGTTTCAAAGTTCCACAAGAAAATTCCTTTGACCTCATACCTGCCCTAGAGAGGAAGGATCTGTTCTTTCCCCGCTCTAGAAGGTCATGGCACCTGAAAATACCCTACTGAGAAGGAAATACTGGAAAGGGATGTTTCCAAAAGAAATGGAAAGGAACATTTCCAAAAGAAGTTCAGAAGCCATTGGGAAGAGATTTTTGTACTGCTACCCAGACTACTTCACATTTACAGTACCTACAAATTCAGAAATCCTCAATCAAATTCCTGCCTCTTCTGCTGGATAAAGAATACCAAAGAAGTTAATGACGCTATGACTGCATTCTTCTTTGTTTCAGCAAGAAGGCATGTGCTCAGGGACACACGTCCCATTACTCCTTTTAAAAACATTAAATCCCTAAAATCATAGATACACAATAAAGAATGGCCCTTTTAAGAGAGAAAGGCTGACTTCCTTAATTCTTAGGTTAAAAAAAAAAAGAAAAAGGAAACAACAAGAATGTAAGATGTTTTTATGTCTTCATTCTCTCAATAGTAGTAGTTTCTCTATGTTTGTTTTAATTTGTAATGCACACTTATTTCTGTGTTACCTTTATTGATTTGAGTATGTAAGCTTAGCTGGAAAGCATAGATTTTCTTCTTAGAATAAAAGTCTCGAGGGCAACAGCATTGGATGTTTGGTTTTATTACAGTTTAGTATCACATACTTCTGGTAAAATGAGGAAAGCCAAATGTATCATTTTTTTAAAAAGCACAGGAGTTTCTTGAGCAGCTGATTTCCTTAAAAAGCTGATGAACACAAAGAAGCTATCATACTTTCCTGTGTATTGCTATTTGTAAATGCAGTGCACTGATGCAAAATCTAAATACTCAGTGGGTTTTTGCCAGTGCCATCCATCACCACACAGTCCTCACCATGTTACTTCCACAGACGGATGCATGCAGAAGCACTGTCATTGCAATAAGCCAAATAGAAAGAAGAAAATGGTGAGTAGGCTGTGGAGCCACTTAGGTTTTTGGAATAGCTTTGCAACAAGTGTCCTTTGTATTTCTTTTCCTTTGGTTATGTAGTCATGATTATACAGGTCAACATGACTATTTACTATGTACAAAGTCATTTGATGAAATACATTTGCCCAAACTGGAAGAAAAAAATCAGAAAACACATCATTTTTGTTTTCTTGGAAGTAGATGGTGAGACAAAGTTAGGAGGGTAAAAGGGTTATCAAGGGTGAGCATCTGTGAAGATGAAAGAAGCAGGACTGCAAAAGAAAAGGCTTCCGACCAAGATGCAGATCTCAGGAAATCTCAGTCAACTGACAGGGAGCTCTAAAGAGGAATGGAGCACTGAGGGCAGCTCACTCTTGTACTAGGTGGAAAAGGCCAGCACTGGTACCCGGAGGAGGACTGTGCAGGGAGCAACCATGAAACACAACCTGAGTTTTATTCACGGCAAATGTTTCTTCAGTCCAGAATGGAACTTAGTGCTCCATTAAATAAGTGGTAAGCCATAAAGGGCATTCAGACTTATAAAAGGGAAATTTTACCAAGAATCTAGGGGATATTAAGATTCTGATATTTCATTATAGTGTTTTGCAAAAGTGTGCATGGAAATTTCTTGGGGATCTTGTTAAAATTCAGAGCCTGACTGAGTTCTGGCTTGATATTCTACATTTCTAACAATCTCCCCTGTGTTCCAAGGGCTGATTATAAGACTCATTTTGAACCACAATTTAAGAGGAATAGTTCAAGTGGGGATCTTAAATGTCTTTAAAATTAGAAGAAAGTTGGGGTTAGAGATAGAGATCTTGGGTGTCATGATTATGTGATCAATTAGACGTAGGGTAGAGATGAAAAAGGGACAAGAACTAAAAGTTAGGTCACTCTGACATATACAGTATCCTCAACTACAGTGTCTTCTCGAACCACAGAATACAGAGAATTCTTTAAATGAATAATTTCCCTATCCCAAGAATCCTAACTAACCCTTTCTAGATGAATGGAGGGAACGTTTACATCAACAGAACCCTCTGGGCATTAGGGCTTTATGTTCTGGAAAGCTCTGGTTGAGAAAGATTGAGTTAAAATATGGGAGAAGAGAGAAATAGCTTATCACACTGAACTGAGACTTATTGGCTGAGAAGTTGTAGCAATATAAGGGCTCTATGGAAATTCAATTTAATGGTTTAGAACTATAATATCCATCTAATTTCTCATGTGTTACAAAGTGGGTGTTTTGGACGGTGATTGGATCTTGGGGGTGCTGTACCATCAGTGGATTGACCCACTGATGAACATATAGCTATGTGTGCTTAGGCAATGGAGACTGAGGGGAAGAGATGGGTTACTAATGGCATCCCTTACAGGGAGTGTTCTTGGCCGGGCTCCTTTATTCACCTTCTGACAGATATGGATTGAGCAGCCTTCCTTCACCACACCCCTCTGGGATTCCAATTCTGCCCTGAAACCAGCTTACAATGCACTGATGGAACCCTCTGAAATTGTGAGCTAAAATAAAACTCTCCTCTTTTAAATTGTGGATATTGGGAATATTGTTCTACTGACTGGAATGTGATGAATACACTAAGACAAATGTATCAAGAATGTAGGCAGGATGAACCTAATGAAAAATTTTAAGAGGCTAACGAAAACAAAGACACACTACTGATTATTGTTTTCTTGTCCCTCGTGACCAAGGTCGAGCTGGCTGCAACGAGAGCATTTTCAGAGAAGAGGGAGAGAGGGCTTGATTTGGGGTGAGTTCAGAAGCAAGTGGTGTGTGAGGAAATTTAGATATTGTGTATATATACCCTTTCAAGATGAGGAGAAATGGGCTTTAGCTGAATTCCCAAGGGAGAGTTGGAAAAGCTTTTCATCATAAAATAGAAGCTACAGCAAATTTTGTATGTTAATAAACAAACATAATTAGTAGAAAGGGAAATCTGAGGATTCAGAAGGGAAATTTGAGGATTGAGAAGTCATAATCTTAGGAGTAAAAACTTTAACTAGGAGAAAGGGGACCATTAAGATCCACCAGGAGTGGAAGGGGTTGGCCTTAAAGATGGAATGGATGTGCTGTTTATTGAAATGGCGAGGAAGCAAAATACACGGCTCAGGAATAGCGCTTAATGTCAAGCCCTTTTGATTTACGAGGTTGACTATATTAATCCACAGGACTTTTTCTCTCCCTTCTGTTAATACGTTCTCCCCACATTCACTGGAACTGTTTGTGATATATTGGGAAAGAAAGAATAGACAAGAATATTACATACAAAGCACTGGTGAAAATTAAGACGTGGGAGCCTAAATTCTGATCTATTCACAATTGGGATATCAAATGCTTCAAAGCCACTAACCAGGCTATCATCTTTATAAAATGCCTCTTGCTATTATAGCAACAGAAAATGGGATAAAACACAGTATAATAAACAAAGATTAACTTAAAAAAATGTCATATGAATGATTCCAAAGGCTCTACGAATCAGTGCACAGTCTATCTGAAGTTCATAAGAAAAGCATGACTATCGAGAAAGATAATGATATAAGAATAATTTCTCAACAGAAAGGAAGAGAAGCAGAAGAATTATAGAGTCAGGTATAGCTGGACCAGAAATAATTGAGATATTCAGAAGAAATACACTTCAAGAGGGAGTGAGAAATGGAGAAAGATGCTAAACCAACTGGATGATGCACTGGGAAGTTCGCAGAGAACCTGGTTTCAGATGCTTTGCCTGTTCCCTGTTTTGGTTTGTCTGGAGAGGCTAAAGTGCAAAGATGTGATCACAAAAACCACAGTGAGTAAATACAGCAACTCAGAGCTCTTTGGCAGGAAAGGCCTGGTTTAGGACTCCTCAGCTAGCCTGGGCCTTATATACTACAGAAAGCAGCAAACACTGTGGTTTCCTGTAGGAATGGGTGGAAAGGGGCAGCCTGGCAAGAGAAGATGCCAATGGCAGTTACAATAGCCAGTACTTGGACAGGAACCTAGGGACTCCTCCGGTGAAGGGTAGGTCCATCAGATATCAGCCAGGGAATAACAAGAGCCGAATCATTACCTCTCAGTTCACAGCACTGTCTCAGAAGTGGCTCCATTTTAGTCAAGCAGAGTTAATCAGCAACCACAGAAACTGCCTCCTACTGCACGGTCAAATCTTCCCTTTGAGCATAAAGCAGTATATGCTGAATGTGCAGGGTATATCAACTCAAGGTCTCATGAGATAAAGGCCTTTTTCTCCATCTCCCATCAAGAGAATGAGACATTCTCCCTACAACCAGAAACCTCCTGGGGAAAGGAGGAAGAACAGGTCTGTTAGAGAGAAATTTTATACCAGTGGGCTATTTATCCAACTGAGGTGATCGAGACTGAAATAAACAGGCAAAGTTCTAAGTTTACATCTCCCTCACTGTCTGGGACCCAGCCCAGGGATGAAGACACTAGTGTGGTAGCTTAGAGCAGCTAGAGATAATAACAAAGGAATGTCAAAACTATGAACTGTCAATTTGGAGGTCAGGAGACTGTGAAAACAGCAGGGAGCCAAACAAGCAGCCTGCAGCCAGACACAAAAGGGCACTGCAGTTACCTTCCTCACAGTCACAATGACTTCAGACTGAGCAAGGCTCACTCTGGTGGAGAGAGAGAAATAGCCAAAAGATCAAGGCTAGAAAATGAGCTTGCTGACTCAGAGAGTGAACCTAGCCAGCCTCGAGAACCGTTACCCATGCTTCTCGTTCATTTTCAGGGACCACATCCTGTGTTTCGAGGATGACTTTACAGTTTGAGGCTCTGTCTTACCCAAATTGCCTGTGTATCAAAGAATACACTAGAAAGCTGGCAAAGGCACTTTGTGCAAATCAAGCTCTGCCATTCTTAGTGGGTGCTCCATAGGTAAAATGAGGTAGGAAGGGCTACAAAGGCAGGAAGAATCTCAGCAAGTCAGTCCCCTCTGGGCTGATAGGCGAAGCACTGTCTCTTAGCTGCTAGTGCTCCGTCTCCTACTCATGTTCCTTGTTTGGCTGAGGGATGTGGACAAGGAGAGTACGAAAGAAGACTTGATAAAAGGGTTCATGGCCTGCTTTAGGGTACTGATTATCACCATCCCATCACATGCCCACGTGCAAAGTGACTGTGATCCTAAACCTTTCATCTCTAGCCACCTTGCACAGCAGTCTTTTTTGCTGTGAATCAAGAACGATCTTTATTAACATATTTAACTTCAGTCCCATGCTTCTTGATTTGCCTTCAGTCATTTCATTTGCAGTTTTGGTCTCATATTCACATGATTCTTCAACATATATAATTTTATACAATGTCATTTTCCACATCAGCCTCTTTACTAATGTAAGATGGAGCACATTTGGGTTCTTTATTGTTTTTAGAAAGGAAAAGAAAATCCAAGATTTAGTTTTTCAGAGTATAATTCTCCTGTGGGTACCTCTGCAATATCCACAGACTTAATTATAGACTAGAACTAATTATGTGCTCTGCAGAGTTCCTCTCTGAAGCTTCTCCAGGCATTCTACATTTATCTTTACTACATCTTTGTGAGGTGGGGCCTTAGAATCAATTATTTTCCTCTAATGGCTAGAAGAGGAAAGTGGTTTGCTCAAGGTCACTCATCAATTTAGTACCAGAACTCAGTGGGAAATAGCCCAGGTCCTGTAATTCCACCTCCAGTGTTGAATCCAAGAAACCCTATTGCCTCTCAAATCATATAGCACTGTCCCAGGAGTGGCTCCATTTTGGCAAATCAGAATCGATAAGCAACCACAGAGGATGTCACTGTTGCACAGTTAAACCTTGTGCTTCCCTTGGGTACAAAGCAGCATATACTAAAAGGATCACACAAAGCAGAAAGCTGCTTTCATCTCCAGCCAGGCAATGGATCTTGTTAGTGCACCTCAATCTTACACAGATCTTCACATAACAATCAGAGCTAAGCAGAAGTACTGTGTTCCCAGTTCTCCAAGTCTATTAAAATATAGTTTAATACATGCAAGGGCCCAAGGTATTTCTTGTGCATCCCTACAAAGCATTGTAGGATAGATACAGTGAACCCAACACATAACTGATAAGACCCAGAGCTCAGCTCTGAACTCATGTATTCATAACTCTCACCTGTCCTGTTTGGAGCAATAGACAACATGATGTAGATCCCTGCAGAGCAGGTCATTGCTATGCATGAGGAAAAGAGAGGCAATTTTGAGTAAAGCACTCTTGGAGGCTGGCCCAGCAGAGACAGGGAAATGAAGTGGAATGAGTATCCCTCAGGTCAACTCTGGGCTGTAGTTCTGATTTGACGTAACCTTGGGGCAACAAAGCATCAAAGCAATTCCACTGAGATACTAATGATTTCTTACTGAAATTGGCATCTGGAGGGTGGAAAATGACTGATGTCTATATGGAAAAGGGGACTCAGGGACACATCTCTTTAGTGGGTTGGACCTTTCACTTTCAGTCACACCTTCCTCCTCATCCCTACTTCGTTTTAAGGAACTTGACTAACCTCTGCATTCCATATATACACAGTACTCTAGTATAAATATGCAGAACATTCTGACACATAAAAATATGCCCCTAGCAAAACAGGACAGGTTAGAATTATAGTGCAGCCAGGAGGCAAAGGGGAGAGAAGTGAGCAGGTAATACTTCACTTTCTGAAGTTGCAGGGAAGGGTTTACCAGCCAATTGCTGCACAGGGAGGATAAAATTACTAACCAAATCAACAAGCACAGAGCCTAGAAAACAAATAAATTATTGTAACACTATTTCAAGATCCCATGTTCACTGATGATAAATCACTGAGGGGAAAGGAAACTATGAATATCATACTTAGTTTAAAGACTCAATATATGACTCAATATCTTCATGGTGTGATATATCCATTTATTCAAAAGTGAACTATTATAATATATGAAAGGCTAAGCCTTATTTGCATATAGCATGCCAAGTAGTGGTAAATTAGAACTATGAATATCTACTGCCTCAGTTCCCCAGTGACAAACCCAACTAATTTCTGCCTGAGAAAGCAAACAAGTAAACAGAATGACGCTCCTGAGGTTTACTGAAGATTCTTTGCTGCACTGAACCCTCATCCCCCCAAGTTAAATTTTGCTCAAGGATGATTTTCTGCACTTATGTTTAACTGTCAGAGGATCTGAGTGTGTAACAAGGATCTTTAATGTACGGGAAGGTTAAGAGATTGTTGAAGTTTAATCCAAAGCCAGTGCTATAAAGCTGAAACTTTGCAGCATGATTTTCAGAGCACACTTTGAAAATGTTACACAGAACACAGTTGAATTCTGAAGCCAAACACAAGTGCTTGGGATTATTCATGCCTTAGATGCCCTTCACTAAAGCAAGTAATTAAAAACTGACTGCAAACACAGGCTCACAGTCTGCTGAGACAAAGCAAGAGATCTGCATTCTCTTCAGTCATCCTTTTTAGCTTTGTTCGTGATTGGATGCTTAGAGACCTTCCCCGTTAGCTCCACTCAGTGTGTGTGGAGGGATAGGACAGGGATCCTATCCCCACTTATCCCCACTTCCCAAATGAAGAACCTGACTTTAAGAGACATGGACTTGCCCAAGTTCACCCAGGAGGGGTGCACGTCAGAACAGGATTCCACAGCTACCATTTCCTAGTGCAAGGCTCTTTCTGCCGTACCATCTCTGAGACACACTTCAGGGGAGGCTCTGACAATTGGTTCAGTGAGGGTTTACTGAGGGCCTATTGTGTGCACAAGACTGTTTCATTGTAGGAGAAGAAGGCTGAGCACCACGCAGCCTCTGCCTGTGTGACACTATGGGGTTCATGTGCCATGTAGAAGCCACCAAGTTTTATTCTTTTTATTTATTTAGCTTTTAACGTATAAGGAAAATTAATACCAAGGACAGAATAGACTTTGAACACAGAAGATGATAAAAGAGAATTATGTAATTGTAATAGTCCTGGTTCCTTGTTATTGAAAACTGACAGGATATAGTTTACTTTTTTTGTCCAATACATATTTAAAATGGATCCAAATGAATATAAATAAATGTAAAATATTGACCAATATCTTACAGTGAATATTACTGAATAAATGATGCACTACATCATTTTAATTTCCAAAATGGATTCTGACATCTTAACTATTTACAAAACTATTCTGAGCAACTGATAAATAATAGCAACTTTTTGATTTGCTTATATAGCTACTTCAAAAGGGAAATTCCATATATAGGCAAATATTTCAACAATACAGAAATGGAAATCTAGTCTGAAAAAAATACTCAGAATGAAGAGTGTTCTGAATAGAATAAGCTGTAGCAGAGCATCGTCTACTGGAGATTGATCTCTCGAATGCCTGAGTTTAGAAAACACAAAATAATTAAGGTGTGCACGTACGTACACTGACTCCCCACAATGAGTGCAGTCACTACTACTGTAAACATGTTCTAAAAAAAAGAAAACACAGTCATTTCTTTAAAGGGAATTTTTACAAACAAACAGAATTTTAATAAAATCTTCAATTTGTTTGCACTACATTGACTTACTCTTCACTTTTTGGGTCCTTTTAATATATTTGTTTAGCTGTAGGCAACCTCACTACATTAAATCTGTGATTTAAAATAAGTCAAAAATAATGGGAGCAAAGTCACAAAGCAACCCATAAGAACGAAAGCTGTGTTTCATTGGGAGACCAGAGAAGTGGTTCCGACTAGACATTTTAGAGGATTCATGAGAAACACTCTTATTTTAATTCACAAATTCAAAGTCCATAATGATTCACGCTTTGAGGAAATATGATTTTTCAGTATACCTACAGACTATAAAGTGAAGCTTTATTTTATGGCATGGTTGTTCTTTCCTTTTGAGTAGTTTCTTCTCCCTTTACAATATCTACTACAAACTGGGATGGAGGAAAGAAAATATATGCATATACAAGATAGTTAAGATAACTATACTACTAATTTCTATTATTTCCTTGAAAAGAATGGGTTGTGCTTATATTGTTTGATTAATTTTTCATATCTTGTAATCTGAGCAACTATTTTGAAGATAACAATATGCAATACATTGTTAATCACCTACTATCTTGTTTTGAAATTCTGTGTCATTGTTTTTATTGTTTAGTCTCTTTAAAATTAAGATAGATTATGGCACTGGTTGCCCTAAGTCACAGAACTCCAAACACAGGATTCTATAAGTTTATGCACCTTGCTTACTTTGTTTCTATAATTTGCTAAATATCTCTTGAAGTGTGAAGTAACTTCTGTTTGAATTCCGAAGGCCACTGAGGTAGCCTAAAGCTTACAAATCTATTGCATGATTTTCAAGGCTGTGATCAGAGTGAGAGGCTTAATCAGATTCTCTATTTTGGAAGAGTGGGATACAAAGGGGAATCAGTAGTCGCTGTACTTCAGCAGCACAGCAGCATTGGCTCCAGACAGGCACTGCTGGCTCTCCAAGAAGAGAGGCCACCGTCCAGGACGAGGGCTGCAGAGCTTTTCCCAGCTGCGTCCTTCTCCCTGGGACCCTTGACCTAGAGATGTCTCTGCTCTATCAGGGAAAAGGACCATGTGATTTGGCCAAGAAAGACACTTTTGATTAACATTAATCATATATCCAGAGGAAATGGGGCTAAATCTATTTCCCATACAACCTGTCTGAGGTTCCAGTTATTTCAATGCTCATTGCTTCCCAAACTCAATATTTACTCAGGATGCATTTTAATTGTACATTCCTTTGTTCATATTTCACATATTCTTCATAAGTGATTTATTTCCCAGCCATATTTGCAAGTTTAGGACATCAACATGCACATCTTCATCCTCCTCTTGAACGCCAAGCCCACAACATCTCTGTATTTTATGACCAAAATGGGCATTGTTAATTTCCATTTCGATTTGCTCTTTCTCCTGCATTTTCCTTGAATTTGGACAGCAGATTCCTATCAACACAGCTGTCTACACTAGGAACCTGGGACTTACTGATACTCTTTCACTGCACCTCTTCATGTGCTATGCTGCTTCCTGTATTTTTACATGGATATATTCTGTTCTCCCCTCCCCTCTTTTTTAATCTCTGTGATCTCTACTTAAAATTCAGGGCTTTATAATATCTTCCCTGTACTCCTCAGCCTCCACATGGTTTCCATTTTTCTAATCTAACTTTTCTCTAATCCCTTTTCCACCTTGCAAGCCAGTGTCATATTTTAAAATTCAAATTGTGTTATATCACTTTCCTGTCTAAAATACTTCTGTGACAATCTACAATATACAGTAGCGTGGCTTTTAATATTTTTGCCATTAGCTGTTTACTCACATACATGTAGAATGCATCGAGTAGACAGAAGAGGGATATTGCTGTTGAAGTGGAGGAGCAGAAACATCACCTTTCTTCAGCTCAGACCTCTCCTGACCCCTTTTCTACTCTAAAAGTTTGCAAACAGTTGCCCTGTCAGCAAAACCTTAAGTGCCTCTGTTTACCTGTGAATACTGATTCTTATTTCTTCTGTGTCTTGTTTGTTTAAGACAAAAGAAATCTGAGTTAAGACAAAAGAAAGTCCATGGATGTGGGACCTGGCCCTGGCTGGCTGTTGCTGTCATTCTTGCTCCCATCTGGGTCACTCCTGTGCATCGCAATGGTTCCAGGGCTCCTCCACAGCCTGGATCTGGTGAGCTCTAGCTTTTTCTCATGACTTCTCTCTTTTGTTCATTTATTTTTCACTCATTCTTTGTTTAAACAAAACCTTCTGTGTTTCATGTTTGTGTGTAGGTTGTGCATTATAAACTTCTGGAGATTTTGTATGTATGAATTTTTAATATACCTCTATTAGATTAAGAATTTAGTTAGGTGCATATTTTAAGTAGGAAATATTTTTCTTTTTAATTTTCATTTTGGTGATTCTTCTCCATTGTCTCTCAGCTTCCACTGTATAATTAAGAAACATGAGGTCATTCTCATTTTTAATTTTTTAAATTTCACCTTATTTTTTACCTAGAAGTGTGTTCTGTATTGGTTCTCCCTATTTTTATGTGGATATATTCCAGTTGTACCAATTGCTTTGAAATTTGACAATGATGTGCTTTACTGTGGATTTGTGTAGGCCATTGTGCCTTTCACTCTGACAATTTCTTTCTATTCTGGGATATTTTCTTGTCTTATATCTTCCCCTCACCTGTTTTTGCATAACCATTATTATTGAGATGTTGGTCTTTAATTTTTAATGTTTTCTATTTTCCTTTTCTTTGTTTTTCATTCTTTTTAAGGGAAAGAACTTTATCAAATCATTTATTGTGTTGTTTCTGCTATTTCTAAAACCTTGGCTTTTTCTCCTTCATTATTTAAAAGCCCCTTTCTTTTCTCTTACGGTAGTACAGCATGCATTTAACATGTGTGAGGCCCTGAGTTCATCATCAAGGGCTCCCAAAAGTAGAGAAATAGATCAATAACTAGAATCCCTGGGTCCCTAGGAAAGGCTTGTCAATTTTGAGCCTGTCCTTCCTTAGGGTGATTTGGTTGATGTGTTCCTAATGCAGATTTGTTTTTCAAAAAAGCATATCAGCAGGTGATCATACAGACAACAAACCAAGCTCCATCTTATGTTGTGGAAGAGATAATTGGGTAGAGTCTTTGAGTCACTGGTCAAGCAGTAGTATTTGCAGGTTCAGTGCAAGTTCCTGTAAAACCTCCTCTGATACCTATCCTGTCCTCAAAATTTGAACAAAATTACTTTCATCTTCTACATTTCTTTCAGGATATCTTGTATAACATTTCATTTTAGAATCCATGATATTATAATGACTTGCTTACACATTCCCTTAAGTTTCTATTTCCTTTCTATGAAGGGCTTGGTCTTTTTCAACTTTAAAATTCCAAGACCTGTACTAGTATGTGCTATGGACAGAATTGTGCCCAGTGTCCCCAGATTCATATGTTGAAGCTTTAACTCCTAGTGTGATGGTATTTGGAGAAAAGATCTTTGACAGATAACTAAATTCAGATGAGGTCATGGTATTGAAGTTTTCACGATGGTATTTGTGCCCTTACAAGAAGAGACACCAGCGAGCGTACTTTGGTTCTCTCTTCCATCTGAGGGTAGAGTGAGATGGTGGCCATCGCTAACAGCCATCATTGTCCATCCTTGTGGCCATCCCGGTGTCAACAGGCTTCCAGCCTCCACATCTTTGGGAAAATACATTTCTATTTTGTAAGACACTCAGAAAGTGCTGCTGTCTCATGGAAGTCTGAGCTCCTTAGCATAGCAACTAATGGAGAAGAATCCCACAACAATCTCCAACAGTCAAGATGGGCCTATTGCTTTTGGACACAACTTTATTATGGCAATAGAGCATCTAGCACAAAGTACAAAGGGAATAAAATCACATTCACCCATTTCTGGTTCTGTTCCCTCTGGAAGCCTCAATAAATGAACACTCGCTCAGAGCATCCCTTAAGTTTTGGACCTGACTTTTGAGCTCATTCTAATGCTTAATAGTAGAGATTTCACAAGCAAATGTATGATTTGCCTGTTTTTCAGTTTACTTCTGTTTAACAACAGGACAATAAATGAATCCTTCTCTAGGAGTTGTTTGGAGGATTATGGGTACAGTCTGTAAAGGAGCTCAGGCACAAACTATTTTCTCAACAAGGCAGTTGGAACACTTGAGCATCCAGGTTAGTGCTCCAGGGTGAGTCTAACCAATGGCTGGTGAGTTGACGTACATAAGACTGCTTTACAGTTACACTTTACAACATCATACTCTTTAAAACTCCCTCCAAACATTTTTAAATTGTCTGACTGAAAAGAAGATGACATTTCGACATGTATTAATATGTTTATGTTCTAGGAATGAGAAGCCTTTTGTATCCCAAATATGTTATAATTCTTCAGAGAAGAGACAATTTCTTCCATTTATATTGATAGTTCCACAGCTAAATAATAAGGTGGCCAGTGTGAGAAAAGTCTGTGGGTAGTTCCTTCCCACTTCTAAATACCTTCTTATCTTAAAAAGCAATTTGGATGATTACTTTGATATCTAGGATCAAAAATTCTAGATGGTGATAATTCTATACGATGAATCGCATTATTGAGTTTCCACAAAAGCTGTCAAGTACCATTCCTCTCTAATTCCTACTGTCTGAATGGTTGTGTTTCTCCCCCACCCCTGCCCAAAACTGTATGCTGAAACTCTAACCCCTAAGGTGATGTGTTGGGAAGTGAGGCTGTTGAGAGATGAAAAAGGTTGTGAATTAGAATCATTTGAGGAGGGAACCCCAGAGCTGGACAGCCCCTTCCACCATGTGACACACTTGGAACAGGTACTGCCTAGGAAGCAGGATACAACCTCAACAGACACCAGAGCTGCTGGTGCCTTGATCTCAAACTTTGAAGCCTCTGAAACTGTGAGAACTGTTTGTGCTGTTTTGTTACAGTAGCCCAAACAGACTAAGATATGATCCTTTCACAAGAGAGAGTTATTTGCCAATAAGATTTATGGAGATGATTACTACATGGTTACAAATTGCTCTAACATTGGACTTGAAAACTGTTATTCCTCTTTAATTCTTTGGTTATTTCTCTTTAACAATTTAAACTACAGAGAATTGTTTAAAAAAGAACGTGGCACCTTTTTATCATGCAAATGTGAGTATAAGATGTGAATAACAATTAAATCATAAATTACAAGTTGTAGAAAGAGAAAACTATCAGTTCTGTTCTAAAAAAAAATCTTTTTCCAGAGGACAATAATCTTGCAAAGGCATTCTCTTTATTTTTTTAATGTACTTTATTTTTTAATGTACTGGTGGGAAGTCAAAATTATATTCAAATGAAAGTTCATTAAACACTGCATTTATATAGACTGTGAATTTTTAAAATAGTTTGCAATGTTCATTAATGTCTTACAAAAGATAAAACAAGAACATTGCAAGATAGTCTTCTTGTAATGAAATTTATATTTTTCATATTAAGAAAATACTGTTTCAGCCAACATTAAATTACAAAGTATTATTTTTACAGCATCCTTAGTGCCCACATAGTGTATAATTTTATGTGTTTAAACTTGTGTTCAAAACATGACATCAAGAATGTCCCTGATTCCCACACTCACCTGTTCCATAAGCTATAACCAGAAGCAAAGCTAAGCCAGGCTGCATTTACTTGGACCTATAAACTACATGAGAACTAAATCCTATATACTCCCTTCGGGTTCTCAAGTGATGATAACCAGAAACACAGAACTCAATTCCCACACAGTGTACGTTGGGATGTAACTAGACATTAATTAATTACTGCTCCCATGAGATACTTTACCCATGAAGACTGTCTGCATGGTTTGAATATATAGCTCGTTTCTTCTGAAACTCAGGTTTCAGAATTTAAAATTTAGTTGTTATTTTGGCGGTGGTGAGAGGTAGGGCCTAGGAGAGTGGTTAGGTTATCAGTGTCTAGCTTTTATGGGATTGGATTAGCTACTGTGAGAATGGGGTGCTACAAAATGCAGCTGCCTAATGTTTTGCATTGACTTTCTTGCCCTGGCACTTTCTGTCACAGTTTGTCGTACACTGATGCCATGTTTTTAAAATTCCAACCTTGAGAACAATTAGATAAAATAAAGTTATTTCTTTATACTTCTTTTCTACTCTCAAATATTATAATAACAGAAAATGGGAAAAGACATCATTCCAATCTTAGGGCATTCTCAATCAAGAAGAAAGAGCAATAAAAAGATACTAACATAGACAGTAGTAATATACGCAGACTACATGTATTGATCTTTTTCCAACTGCTGAGACACAATGCCTTACAATTACAATTTAAAGAAGGACTCTTTTTAATAGTTCCCGACCATGGTCAGCTGACACCAAGGCTGAAACATCTTGACAGAATGGCATGGTGGAGAAAAGCTGCTGAATTCGGAACAGCTGGGAAGTAGAATCCAGGGTAAGAGCCAGAGGTGAAGGACCCAGGAGCCAGACACACACTAGCCAAGGCCACACACCCATGAGCCATCCAGACACACGCAAGCATTTGTCTTACTAATCTCTAAGGTCTCTCAAGCCAGTCAAGCTGATGGTTAAACTTAATCATCACACTATGTGATCTTAAAAAGAACAATATAACTGAGGTTCTCTGGGGTTTAGAAATAAGATCTTCCCCTGACTGCTTTAACTGATACTGGGACAGTAAATTAATGTTGAAATGATTCACCTGATGGTAGTTTGGAGCACATAGCTGGAAACACGAAGACTAATTAGTGTGGTATTGCTATATTGCAAGCAGAAATAGTGAACACTTACATTCTGGAATATATTCCGAGTAGGAAAGAAGAGCTGAGATGAGAAACATTGTCAAAGGAAATCAAGACTGTGTTGACAGTTTTATTACAAGTGCCTGTGAAGAATTAGGATGCAATGAAAAATTTCATAGAATTGATAATAAACATAACTTTTTCAGCAGACATCAGAATGTCCAGACTGGAGTTCAAAATGTAACTTTTTTTCTGGGCATTAGAAGGATCCTAACTTCTACAAAACTCTAACTATAGTAACTCCTGTGGGCTGCTCCTTGTTTAAGTAGGGGAATTGTCTTAAATGAACCTATTCTTACTAGGAGTTTATTATTATGTGGCACAGAGTTAAGTATTTGGGAGAAAAAGGTAAGATCGAGTCATTTTAGGACCATGAGTATTTTACAAATGATTAACATGCACGGGTCTGTTAGACCTTGGGGACCCACCATGATGTAGACACCTGTTCCACTGGTAAGGCCCAGAGCAAGGCAGCTCCAACTTCCAGCATTATGTTATGCTTTCTCCCATGATCACACTAGGCATTTAGTTCTACTTTCTTCCTACTTTTCAAGTAGATGAAACTGAAGTATTGAGGAGAGAGGATGAATCAGCAGGAGCACATCTCCAGCTCACAATGACACCCTCCTCACCGAAGACACCAGCACCCTTTGCCATTAAACCTGATGCCTACTATTCTCTTTCCATAGTGACCATTCTCTTCATTACAAGTGTCACAAAAATAATTCAAACTCATTTAAGAAAAAAAAAAAAGCCAGCTGGGAATGGTGGTGCATGCTTATAATTCCAGCACACAGGAGGCTGAGGCAGGGAGATTGGTGAGCATCTGAGACCAGCCTGGGTTACAAAAATGAGCTCAAGGCCACCCTGAACTGCATAGTGAGAACCTGTCCCAAGAAGACAAACACATAAAAAAGTATTTGCTCCTCTGAAAATTTAAAAGTCCCAGGTTTCCAGATCTTTGCCACTTGTTTCAGCAAAACACCTGACATGGAATCCAAGTGGAACCTGCTTAGCTTCCAGATCATTCTTGTGCTCAAGGGAATCACATACTGCACCTGGGCCATGTACTGACCCTCCTCATTAGACTTCACAGAAAGCTTTGACACTGATGATGATCCATTCTGGTAACATACTCTTTCCTCTCAGTGTTTGATGTTGACATTACTCTTATTACTTCTTCTCAGCTTCTTCACAGGACACTTCTATGCACTTTTCCAGATTGCTTCAGATCATCAGTTGTTGGCTCCAAACACCTAGCTGAAGAATATTTTGAAATACAGCTGTTGTGTGTTGTGTCTGCATATCACCCCAAAGCCTCATCCATTCAGAGCCGAGGCTTTTCAGAGGTGGCTCCAGCCAGAGTGTGTGAAGCTGGGATCAAGGGAGTCTGATTACTAAATTAGTCTACTGACTGGCTTGGCATTGGCCTGGGAGTGGATAATGGGCAGGCCCTCCCCGAGTGTCAGTGCTCCCCACTCCTGTCCAGCAGGTGTCCTGGACAGCATATAAGAGGCAGGAAAGGGCTGCTGGGGTTGCTCACCACCGCTCTGTGCTGGCTACTTCCCCACTTTGCTGCCCTCCACTACCTTGCCCCTTCCCCGATGCTCCACCCCTCTGCCATGCCATCCTGCCTCGGGACCAGACAACTGTGAACTGAAACCTCTACAAACTGAGCCCTTCAAACATTTTTTTTTTCCTTTAACTTTGAATGTTGGGTATTTGTCTCAGCACTGAGGAAAGTAATTTAGACACATCATTCTATCACTTACAAAATGCTGACTTCCCTTGCCACTGCCTCATCTGCTAACATGCCCTCACCCACCCATTTCAGCAATTGTCCACGAACTACTGAGTGGTGGAAAAACATTCATTGTGTCCAGTAGGGGGAACTTTTAAAGCCCCTGTACCAATCTCAACCAAACTGGACTCCTGTGGCCTTTGGCTTTCACAAAGGCTGCCTGAAAGGCCTAAACCCCAGAAGGGATAAAAGGCAAAATTTGTTTGCAAGAGACAGAGAATAGAAAAGAAGCAGAAGACACACTGAAATCCAAGGTTTTTGCAGGTTGAAAGACTTCTCCCAAGGGACAAGAGTAGCTCCATAGGGTCTCCCTGGAGATATCTCACCTAAGCACCCGGCTTTGTTCCCTGGGAAGCAACTTAGGTGACTCACAGCGATGTACTTACTCTCTTGCCTTTCCCACCTCACTTCTACATTTCATTGATTCTCATCCTCTGCTCAGTAAAGGATGGCCACAGAGCTTTGCTTCAAAGGAAACATGGGTTAAAGTGCAGGATCATCTTTCTCTGCTCAGAACACATTTGTGCTGCCCCTAAAAGCTCCCCCAGATCAGTGGTGGTGAATCTATGGCACTTGTGCTGCAAGAAACTGTTCACTGTCATTGAAATTTCCAAAACATTCTCCATCGCTGCCTATATCACTCCTTTTATTATATCAAACATTCTCTTGGAAAGAATTTTCCACTCTCCAGAATGCAGTCACATATTTTAATCTGATGACTCTCAGGACTCCTTCCCCTTTCCAGGCTGCTCTTCGGAGCTCTCATCCAGGGATCCAGCGCTCACTGGACATCGCTGCTGGGAAGACTCACAGCTGTCTCCAATCTCACTGCCCTACATACATCGTGTTTCACTCCCAAGTTGCTCTTCCCTTGGTCTTTCTTCACTCAGCAAGTGGCACTATCACGCAACAGCTGCCGAAGTCTGACACCTGTGAATCACCTTGATTCTGGCTCCTCACCCCTGTCAGTCCTCACTTTGGACATCTATTCTCTCCACAAACATTTGACAATCCTACCTTCAGATGAATTCCAGCCTCAAGGACTTCCTGCCACCCACACAGTCACATCCTCTCCAACCCTTATCCTTCATCCTCTCCTTCACCAGTCCGCTGGGTATAGGGCAATGTATTTGAAACATCAATCTTAAAAGTTGTTTGTCTCAAGTAAGCTTCAATGAGATTTACTCTGACCTTTAGCAATTTATCCTCTGCCTTTAGATAAATATGCCTCAGTGTAGCCTGTAGTTTATTCCTATCTCATACCCTTATCTCTAAGTTTGTTTCTTGGCTCTAATAATCTAGAGATGTTAGGCTTTAGTTCTAATGGGCATTTTTTTCTCTGAGTCTATTTTTCTTGTACATACAAATCGTCACAGAAGCTGTTTCCTCTGCTTAACCCGATCTTCCATTTTTCCTTCGCGTTGCTAACTTCTGTCTGTCCTTTGCAGTCATCACTTTTTCCATGGAGCAGGGAGGGGCTTCTGGTGCTCTATTTCTTTCCC
This sequence comes from Hydrochoerus hydrochaeris, assembly GCA_004027455.1. Taxonomy (NCBI): domain Eukaryota; kingdom Metazoa; phylum Chordata; class Mammalia; order Rodentia; family Hydrochaeridae; genus Hydrochoerus; species Hydrochoerus hydrochaeris. Next base: position 40,359 of record PVLA01008854.1, on the reverse strand, counting down.
AGCTCAGGCTGTGGCTCCTACCCAAGCTCCCTCTGCACCTATGCATTTGCTTCTTAAAATGCTTAAAACACTTAATCACACTTTGCTCATAATTGCTTTCCTCAGTGGCTCGGTGACTAGTCTAAAATTAGTCTAATATCCTAACACTTTTGTAAGTCATTTTGCCTCTTTGCTCTCGGCTTGTGTCACATCCAAGAACATCCAGCACCTTCTCTCAAGGATGTTGGATAACTGTTGTGTGCAGTCCTGCCTTAGTGCGCTCCTTCCACAGTGTTGCTTGAAGAACCTCAGAGGTGGAATCAGGATGCTCTGGGGGGATATATCCCTGACTAGCTCTACGGAATAGTAACACATAGATAATGCAGTTATTTTAATATATTTCAAACTCTGTCTCTTTTTTGTCTTAGATTCTGGATTTAGTGAAATACACAGTGTCAAAAGCCAGGTTTTAAGAATTGATTTCATAGCAAGTAAATTACACATTCATCAAAACTGCTCCACAGGTATTGCATTTTGGGAGCTAGAGATAGAAATCATTTTTAAACTTATTTATGCCTTCTTGAGCTGATATTTCTTGTTGTTTCTCTCTATCTTGGGGTTTTTATTTTGTTAATGGCCAAATCTGTTATATTTTAAAAATTTTTTTTGAATCATCATTTTTTATTTTGTTTTTTATCTTTAAAATCTTTTTTGACTCATCATTGTTCATTTTGTTTTACACTGTGCTACTTTATGTGATCATGTGCTTAGCATTCGTAATATCTTTCTCTCTGTTTATAGTTTATTTTCTGAATAGAAGATATGGTAATTTTTACAGTTATAAAATGCAATATATACTCATATAGTTAATGAGAAATTTTACATGGAACAGATTTCCAAAGTAATCAACTTTATGTAGAGACCAACTCTATGCAAAACGGCTAAATATTGTGACTTCTTATAAGCATTAGAAACATACAAATTAACTTTCACATTTGAAGTTGATGTTTGGAATAAATTACTGCAGACTCAATAAGGCTATTTTCACATCTAAAAATATTATCTTCTATACTAGTTTTCCTTAGTATCTTAAATAATTTATTTGAAGTTGGGTGAGTAAATGTCACAGCTGCACTTACTTTAATGTAAACCCTAACTCTGTGCATGGCTTTGCATCTGTGACTGTGTAAGGACGCTTCACACATTACTAGTAGAGTGGAAAAATCACTTTCCAAATCTTACTGAAATCGGTTATTGAGTTTGGCATGGCTGTTGGAAGAATAAAGCTATTTAACAGACATAAAATTAAAAACAGAGCAGCTGACAAGTCTACATGTAATTTCCTAACAGGATGAGAAAAAATATTTGTTTTTTTATGCCATTGTAACTATTGTAGATTTCATATTTGTTTCAACCTCAAAGATTTGGTACAGATTTCAATGTGATAATTTTAGAGATTCAATTGTAAAGCAGCAAATACCTTTTGAGCAGTAATATTTTTGGAAGGTAGAATATAAATTTCATGTAAATGAGTCATTAGATTCACCAAGAAATACTTGTAAAAATTGTTTTGTGGGTTCACCAAAGGAAATGTAAACACTCAGATGACCTGCATCAGAAAACTGAACTAGTGAAAACATGACTAATTGAGAATGGAAACCCAGAATGTCTAGTTATTTAGAGCAAAGGTGAGTCTCAGGAGACATAATACTTCCTACAACCCTCTATTTCTACCTTAGAAAAAGTGGCCTTGGAGCTTTCAGAGAATCTGTCTATTCATATGAATTTGGCTAAATTTTTAAATCTTCAGTCCTGTGTGATATTTAATTTTTAAAAGGAGAAAGTAGACTTAAAAGTCGTGTATATTTGTGGTTTTGTGTGCAATCTCTTTACTTCTCAACTATTTTAAGGATAATTGTTCTCATTGGTGTTAAAAAATAAATAACCAGAAAAGCTGAGTGCTTTTAGTATTGGTTCCACAAAAGAGTATAATTTCATTACATTTTATCACAACATGATAAAAATTTCCTTCCTCCCATAATATCTACTAGGACATTTCTCTTTTTAAAAACTCCAATTACATACATTAAAACTGGAAATAAATGGAAGGCTTTGTCCAAAGTATACACACACTATATCCTCTAAGTACTGACGATTCAGGTTGCCCTAGTCTTTTATTTTTATATCGTCTGACTCTGTAACCCAAGTCCACTGAAGAGTGGGTTCACTGCTAATAGACACCCACACTCCATTCTTATATTCATTGGCTGTTCCTGCCAGCTGGCTCTTAGCACTGGAATCAGACCATCAGGAGTCTGCTATGATCTGACTTAGGTGAATGATAACCTAATCAAGTAAAGTTAAAGACCTTTTTCGTAAGTATTATTTGCTACATAACTCCTCTATGGGTTCCTCTTTAATCTGAATAAGAAAATACAACAGAGCTCATATTTTCTAGAGATAATATAATTATAGATGGCCTGCCTACATACAAATCTTCAAGACCGAATATAGATACTATATAAGCATCTAAACTAAGCAAACATATTAATCAACAACTAGTTATCTATATTAAGCTTGATACTGCACTAGCATTAGCTAATGTGTATGATAAAGAATAAAGATCTTTCAAATACAGATTAATTTCTTTTTTTCTCTTCCTCCCTCTTCTTTTCCTTTTATTCTTTTTAGTGCTAAGTGTTGAATCTGGGGCCTCACGCGTGCCAGGTTTGCTATATATGAGCTATCATATTCATACCTCATGCACTTAATCTTAAAAGGGTTCCAAACTCACAATTCTGAATTTTTAAGAAATTGGGATAGGTACAATTAGGAAGATTCATTAGAGCTTTTTTTCTTTAGGGTGGTCTAAAAAATTATTTCAAAGATTTTTTTTCCCCATTTCTTAATATTTTTTTAAAAAATCCTAATGTTGATCTTAGTTTGTATCTATCAGGGTCATAAAAGGAAAGATTTAGCATACTTAATCAGGATATTTTGAAGAGCTGTTTGTTCGCAAAGGGAATAATTAGAAAGACCTGGAAATCAACAACAATGGTGCAGGAAGCTAACACCAACAGAGGCAGTAACCTGAAGAACCAGGAAAGTTAGATGTTAATGGTATGGGTAGGGGGGCTGTGTCACATAGAGCAAATCAAGAGGACAGGCCAGCCTAACATGGCCCTACAGAGAGGAGAGAGGAGGCCAGTACTTGACTTCACACCCACAGCCATCACTTGGTGGATTTCATTTACTAAAATCCTGGGACCCAGCAAGCTGAGGAATTGTTTACTTGAGTCCATACAGATGTAGTTGGGCATTCAGTAAGAAAGAGAAGTTACAAGTCAAATGGAAGATAATCTGCAATAGCATCAAAAGAAATTTCGCAGCACCATGCCTACTCCGTGAGAGCAGTAAGAGTTCTAACAACTTCTGTATAAAGTCAGGAATCATTCTTTCTCAGCAGACATGTCTAGTGTATTAGTCATCTTTTGCTGTTATGCAATATCTGACACCACAATTTAAAGAAAAGAGGTTTATTTTTAGCTCACAGGCCCAATGGGTTCAGTTCATGGTGGGCTGGTCACAAGGCATAAATGGCATGGCAGAAGGGCCTGGTGGAAGAAAGTTGCTTACCCTTAGAGGCATACAGAGGGGGAGAAGTTAGGGAAAAGAATGCATCCTTCCAGGTCATACTCCCAGTAGCCTGCCCCTTTTGACCTAGTCCTATCTTTTAATAGAACATTCAGCTACGGAGTCCATAATGGATTAATCCACTGATGAGTATAGTAGCCCACCATCCAATGACTTTCCAAAAGCCCTGCTTCCAAATCCCCTAGACTTTTGGGGTTTCTGACCTAAACCACACCACTTAAAAATTTTAGATCTAAACTACACATAACACATGATGTTCACAGTGCTATTTGGTAGATTTGATGAGTGACATGGAGCGACAGAGAAACAGCACACACAGCAGCTTCCTGAAGCAGGGGCATTTGTGCAGGTTCCCTTCAACCCATGCGTGACTCTGCGACATCACGTAGGGGTTCACAATGACACTGAATATGGGAAGGTGGTCCTGGCCATAAGCTTAGGGATCTTAAGTTGTATAATTAGAGAGTTAACATTTCTATGCTTGAGGACAGAGTCAAAATTTGACTCTTGTCTCTTTAGATTATTATTAAGACGTGAATTTATTAGGACACATTGTTTCGCTACAAAGAAAAAAAAGATGTAAGTTCAATCATTTATTTTGTTTACAGTGTGCTTTATTTGGTTCAGCATTGTTTCAATAAACCAAACAATAGAAAACAATTCTTAAAAATAAGGTTACCCTTTGATAACCTAACAGTCAGAGTTCAACAACAGCATTAAATGCCTTACAAGTAGCATTCTTTGGATATGAGAAAGTGTGTTAATAATAATTAAGATAGAAAGTGATTTTTCTTGTTTAAGAACTTTATGTACTAGCATTCTGTAAGAATATTTTCATTTGAGAAATGCCAAATTCTGATGAAGTACTTTCCCAATTTTCAAACTCTCAGCAAAATGCTATGCATTAGTAGCATAGCCAGTAGTATTGGTCCTCCCTTCAGTAATAATAGAAATTAAAACTGAGATATTCAGCATGAATTTACAGGAAACAGTGTTTATTGCAAAACAAGATAAAAAGAAAAGTGGGAGAGCTCTGACAAAGATCAACCCAGACCCCCAACAAAGGAAAGGAAAAGAAGACAGGGAAACCTTCAGTTTGAGGAGCTGAAGGGGCACAGGTCTGAAGAGAGAAATCAGCCGAGTTTGGCCTTTAGTTTTTTCAGTTGCTATGGACAGCTGAGGTATGCTTTCTCATTACTTCAGGCTTGGTTTGTAGCTCTGGAGAAATCCTGAGGGCCTGATGGGCATGAGATCATTGTCTCTATTTTAGGTCACCTCTGTCCTGTGTGGATCTGCTGGAATCCCACCCAGGCTACTGCAGATTTGTGTGAGTGGTGACTTCTGTGGATAGATGAATGTTCCTGTATATCTCTTATCTTGGAATCCTCAGGCTTGAAAGACGAGACAGGAGAGGGAAATTTAGGGCTAATAAACCTTGTTTTGCCAATTTTCAGATAGATATTCCCTAAATGACTTAACTTCCCAAATGAGGAGCGTGAGGAGAAATTTGACTCAAGGTTTTAATAAAATGAAGGTCAGGCTTTGTTCTGCTTTTAGATACCCACTGAGACATTGGTGAAGAATCAGAGTTTTTAATAAAATACACTTTTAGGTCTCTGCCTGCCTCAGAAAAAAAACACAAATTATGCTCTTAATGAGCAACATGTTAAGGGCCAAGACATTTGTTTCTCCTGTGTCCTTATGGTGGACCCTACTGTGTCACTACTTTATCAGCAGAATTGTCATTTTTCCCTCAGAGTGCAGTATGGTGAATAGGTCTGATCTGTTCCATCAGTGTATCCATCGACAAGATTCATTCCAGCATCAGCTTAGCAAGTGACCTGGTAACTACAGTAATCATGGCTCAATCAAGAAGGTCAGGGAGACCCTTTTATGATGGCTGTTTTGCATTTATACAAGAGATGAGAAATATAGCTAGAATTTTAAAAATCCATTTTAGTCAAATGCATCATGGATTTACGTGGAAGACAATCTAATGAGAAGATTTTGAAAGAATTTGTAAGGTTTGTGGCATAGGAACAAAAGGTGTATCTGTCTTCCAATTTTTTGTTTTATTTATTTTCATACAAATTTACTTGAAATAATTTTGTGAATTATATACTCAAGATTCAGTTTAGCCCCTATGGAGCTCAAATCTTACTTATCAATAGAGTACCAACTTGCTAAGCCGTATTTTATCCGAGAAACATTTCTCTGTGTTTAGGCACCTTGAGCCTGATTAGGATTTTAGCCTCCTGAATTCAGATTCTGTTTTCCTGAATGCCAACTGCCCTCCTGTGCACTTAGCAGAAGCATACAAAGAGCAAATGTGCTGCAAAGCATTAATGGATTACTGAGAGCGTTTTGTTATTGTGATTAGATATTTCATGGTTAATTTCCTAGCTGCAATACACATTGGGACAGTTAGCCTACATTAAACAGAGCTCAGCTTTTCTGACAAGTATCAAAACACCTTTCCTCTGGGGTGGGGAATATAGCTCAGCAGCACAGCACTTGCCTGGCAAGTGCAAGGTGCTGAATTTGACCAAACCAACCAACAAACAAACAGCAAACTCTTTCTGGTCCTTAGCTAAAACATACATAGCAGTAAAGTATGTTATTGTTATTTATAAGCAAATATCAAAACATTTGTTAAAATATTTATATGTTTTGCAAAGATTTATCTTAAATTAGAGAAAGTTATCTGGAAGCTTCCCTTACTATTTGGAAGAAAATCTATTAAGCTTTATAAGTTTAGAAATCATATAAATGCCTTGGTCAAGTGCAGTTTCACATTCCATGGGTTTGGAGTGTACTTATGATTATTCATTTATTTCAAATATATATATATATTTATGCATAACAAATGTATAATGTATTTACATATAAATAGATATATATTATAAATAAATAAATATATACTATATATTATATATATTGTTTTATTTATAGTAAACAAAACTTATTTGCTCCTCCAAAATGACATTTCCAACAGTCATAGGTCCACATACAATACAGTTTGTATAGACTATCTGTAATTTACAGAGGTATTTTTTTCCTCTGAAAAATATAAGTACAAAAGCTAGGTAAACAATGAGTTAGTGCCATTTGAGATTTATCATATATCATAGCTTAAAGACTATTATTTAGCAGATAGTCAATAAATCAACCTGGAGAGCAGTCAATTAAAAAATATTAGCTTCAAATGACACATACTAATTGTATACATTTAAGGGGTGAGATTCTGCAATCTAGTAAGTTCCCAGGTAACACTGATACCACTGGTTTAAGGATCACTTTTTGAGAAGCAAAAATGTAAAAAATGGGGCTGGGGATATAGCTCAGTGGCATAAACGCCTGCCTTGCAAGCAGGCAGTTGTGAGTTCCATCCCCTGTACCGATAAAAAAAAAAAATGTACAAAACATACTGAGGCTTTTCACTTCTACTTTTAGGGCACCTTCCATAAATTTTATAATCATAGTGCTAAGGATCAGAAATTACTGAAGTTCACAAATTTGAGCACAAAAATGTTGCTGAATGGAACTGGCCTTATTTCTAGCTACAAAGCAAAAGCAAAAACCAAACAAAGCAGAAAATTATAAACAGGTATTTTAGATGGGTGCTTTCTCTAGCTTGAGACCCAGTTTGATGAGCAGTCATAGCTGGGAAGACTAAACTGAGCTCTGAGTTTGCAGAGGGTATCCACTGGGTCCTGTAGTAATAATAGGGTAAGTCAGAACCTGGGCTTTTCAGATTAGATATTTGCAAAAGAGAAACAGCAACAATTTCTGTGAACACTTATGTTGTTAATATACAGGACTCAGGTAAGAAGTGCTAGAAATGTTTCATAACAGTGAGATATTAATAGTTTATAACTCAATCTTTCATCTCATTTTCATAAGTCTTTATGAGGTAGCAACTTTCCAGGACACTGAAAGATTTTGTAGGGAAAATATCTTGTTTTACAACCTTAGGATTCTGTCTTTGAGAAACTTAAAACAGAGAAAATATTATTCCTACACACAAAATGGTAACTAATAGCACAGTGGTGTAGAGGAGGACTAATGTTCTATACCACAGTAGAATTACTATGATTGAAAACAATATTTCAAAATATTTACTAGAGAGAATTTTGAATATTTCCAACACAAAATGTAAAATCTGGACATGGTAGATAATGCTAATTATTGAGATGTATCATTTCACATTATAAAGATGAATTGAAATATCACACTACTTCTGTCTAGAACATATAAAGAATTTAAAAAAATCAGACCCCAAAATTCAAAGACCCAATCCAAAAATGGGCATCTGAGATGAAAACACAGTTCTCAGATGAAGAAATACAAATGGCAAAAAAATACATGAAAAAATGTTCATCATCATTGGTCATTAGAGAAATGCAAATTAAATTAAGATTCCACCTCACTCCAGAAAGAATGGACACGATCAAGAAAACTACCAACAACAAATGCTGGAGAGGCTGTTGGGGAAAAGGAACTCTTCTGCACTTTGGGAGTGCAGACTGGTGCAACCACTGTGGAGGTTAGTCTGGAGATTCCTCCAAAAGCTGGGATTGGAAGTCCCATTTGACCCAGCTATTCCACTTCTGGGCATATTCCCAGAAGAATTGAAAACATCATATCACAGTGACATATGTGCACCCATGTTTATAGCAGCACAATTAATAATAGCCAAACCTTAGAAACAACATAATGCCCATCAACTGAGGAATGGATAAAAAAGATGTGGTACTTTTATACAATGGAGTACTACTCAGCTATCAAGAATGATCACGTTTAGATTTTTATAGGTAAGTGGATGTAACTTGAGACCATACTCATAAGTGAAATATATCAAATACACATGTGTAAATACTGTATTGTTTCCCTAGTGTAAGAAATGGTAAGAGTACATAAGATACAAAATCTGCAATAAATACTGTGAAAGAGTAAGAATCTGTTCAAAAGGGAAAAATAACATCTCAGAGAAAAGAAGGAAAAAAGGAAGGGAAAAGAAAAAATACATAAATTTGTATAAATACACCTAAGATAGCTAAGATGATTGTGCTACAAATTCTGTTAGTTCGTGGAACAAAACACGCCCAAGCCTAATATTCATAGGACTGGATCAATTTTGCATGTTTGTGTCTGGTGATCTGAGGAACTAACTCTTGTTATGTTTCCTACTACCTTGTTTTGTTTTGAAGGCTTATATCATTGTTTTGGGATCTTTGTTATTGTTACTTATTTGTCTTTTTTGTTTCTTGTTTTTCTAGTAATTTGTTTTGTTTTATTTTTCCCTCTAATGTACAAAGGATAGATGTATATGTAGAGGTTTATACATGCCTAGAACTTCTCCTAAACAGTTTACAAGAATCGATTGTATTATGTGTGATGAAATGAACAGCTATGTTGAAGAAAAACAGTCATTATGGTATCCATTGCTGATTTCCTGTCATCATGCTGTGAAATCCAGTAATGCTTTTATTCTTTGTTTAGAGTGGTATTAGTCTGTTTTGTATTATTTAATTTCATGAAGGTATGGACAGCTATTTTGAAGAGAATGAGAAACATTACAGTAGCCATTGTTGATTTTCCTGTTGTCTGGTTTTCAAGGCTGGTAATGCCTTCATTACTCTGTTCTGATCAGTTTTATACTATTTTGTTTTGAATGAACTCATTGTGTGTGAAGTTATGGACAACTATTTAGAAGAAAATAAGAGACACTATGGTAGCCACTGTAGATCTCCTATTGTCTTGCTTTGAAATCTGTGTCACTTACATTGTTTTCTTCTGATCTGCTTTTTTCTGTTTTATTCTCTTTAAAAGAAAAAAAAATTTAAAAAACAGAAAGAAATGTCACACTGTATCCATAAATATGTACCAACTGCCAGGTGTCAAATTTATATATATATATATATGGTTGTGATTCAGTTCATGCTAAATGCCATATTAGATATTAGGACCAATATTATGACTATGAACTTTGAATGAGTATGTGGAGAAGACCAGGAATCCTACTATAATTCCACACATTTATGTTCCCATTCTTCAAGATTACTATTGACTTGTTTTTCTTCCCCAAGTGAACAAAAACCCTTTTCTTCATTCTTCCCCCTGTTTTCACTGATAAATGTGAAATAATCAGAAAGCAATATCATTTCCTATTACAAAATCAGCTCAGACTTTAATTCCCTGCACCCATATTCTGTTCCTTCCCTTTTTTCACATTCTTTATCCTGCCCAAGCCTAACCTTTCTACTCGTACCACCCAGTGAAGGCCCAACAGAGGATACTGATTTTGTTTGCAATTTTTCCTCCCTCCCATGTGAGATCTGTTTCTGCCTTTTAAGTGAGAATTTTTACCACTGATTTACAAACATGGTTTAATAGTGTCCAGAACTTTTATTAGAAAAAAAAAAGCAAAATTACATTGATATTACATCCTCTGGTCATGGACTCAGTTTTTCAGTTTATTTTTCATTACAACTTTTCAAAGCAAGATACTCCTTTTCCTTTTCCCCATCTACATGCTGTGAATAGAGCTGCCAATCCCAGTAAGTGAATTTCATTTATTCTGTGCCCATCCTCATGAATTTTATTTTGTCTAATTTATTGGTCTATTTTTCTGGCCACATCTCACTGGAACTCCCAGGAGCATATGGAATGGCTGACCATATTTCCTCTTCAAGAAGCCCTTTCTTTTCTTGGTCTTGATCTGGACACTAGCTTGGTTTCTCTTTTATACCTGTGGAAGTTTCTTCCAAGCATATCTTCTAAATTTTGAAGTCCCAGGTCTCAAGTCTTGGCACCTTTTTCTTCAATGTCTATTATCTTTGTTTATGTCCATCTACAGGCATCTCACTCAATTCTCTAACATTAAATTAACTTAGAGGGCACAGTGTAGGGTTTTGAGATCCCCCCCCAGATTCTGAAAAGAGTGCAGAGATAGAACATTGCAGAGAACAAAGGTATAGACTTATTCAGAGCCATTTTCTAGGGAGTCACAAGAACAGAATTCAAAACTGGTTTAGCTGCCTTTTTCATGAAGAGAATACAAAATGAAGCAAAGTTGCCTTTGAGAACATCACAGAGGCCATGGGTAACCTCACCTCCTCAGTGTACTTTTAAGACTATGTATGGACTACATTACAATGCTTAGCAAGGCTGGAGGTTTAGGTTCACAGAAGGAAGAGACAGAATCTAGCTGTGCAACTAGGGTTGAATCAGTTGCATTAGGAAGAGGCTGTCTTTTGCCATGAGATTTGAATTGGGTTTTTTCAGGAAAAAGAAATAGCACCAGTTATATCAATAGGTATTATAATTTTTGACATTCCAGGTTGGGGAAATTGAAATACACTCTAGTTCTGCATTGGTCTAATAGTTATTTTCCTTATTAAATCTATTCTTCCGAGGCCATACACACCATCAGACACACAGTCTAGGTTATCTCAGCCACCTAGAAGATGGCTACAGACTACAGGCTCAGGCTATAGAAGATTTTTAAGTGAAGTATGCCGTGTGTTAATGGCAAATATAATCTGTTTCTAGGTTTGTTTGTCTTTCTATGCCTGTTTCAAATATTGGTCTCTGATATTAGCCTTGAATTTGTAGGATGAAACTTTCAGATATGGAAGAGCTGGTACATGGCCAAAGAATAATAGAAAGAATGAAGAAAATATTTTTCAAAATAGTATTCACTAGAAAAAAACTAGAGTTGGGTGTTCATTAAATATCGGTCTCCTTATCATTATTGCTTTCTAAAAGCTTTTTTAAAAGGTGTTTGCAGACCTTAATAGGATGGACTAGCCCTTTATTTTATTTTTTTCCCTTTATTTTTGGTAAGGAGTCAGACATTCTAGAAACATTTTTATTTAGAGGAATTCTTATTTCTAAGACTATGTATTTTCATTAAGCAGAACATCTTGCTGCCCTACAAAATACTAACACTCTCAACCTTGGGGAATCTACTGGTTATTCCTTGTGGAATGAATAAAGAACTACTGCAGCAGTATTTGTTTTCCTTTCTAGGACACTGTATAATCTATTATGGGCAGAGAGAGTCACTGTAAAATGAGTGGCATATATCACTCCTGTGAAAGCCCAATCACTACATTCTCCTGTGTGTTCTTGTTTTTTATAACCCTAAGAGCCTATTGTATTGTGTGGGCCACTAGGACTTCAGTCCAGAGCTTCTGACACTGGAAGTGGGGGGCATGAAGCCAAAGCCTAGGAGATCTCTACTGCTGCACTATTTGCAGTATCACTATGCATCTTGACTAGATATCATCAAGAAATTAATTAGATGCCCAGTATTATAGCACTCTCAAGAGCCAGAGCAAGTAGGGCAGGAAGTCCATTTATACTCACTGAGCCCCTCTGAGTGGTTCTGAAACACTGAGCTACCCTTGTGACAGAGGTCTCCAACCTCAGTCATGGAAGGAGCTGGGGGTGAACAGGAGGTGAGTGAAGCTTCACCTGTATTTACAGCTGCTCTCACACTGTACACCGTGTCTCAGTCACAGTTTTGGTAAGCACACAAAGAAACCCTAGCTAAAATGAGTAAATAGAAAGTGTCACTGAAGAGCTTCTTTGAAAAAGGAGAAAGATTCAGTGATGAGATAGCAAAAGATTCCCAGGCTGTCAGGAAAAAGAAAGCTACATTTAAAACATATGGAGTAGCCTGCTTAAATTAAGGGTTCATTTTAAAGGATGATCACATTCTGTATTCTTCTTTGTATAATATGTGGTAACTGGTTATCCAACAAAACCACCAAACCTTCAAAACTTTTGCTACAAGGAGCCAAAGCACCCAGCATAAAAAGGATCCTTTGAAGTTTCTCAAAAGGAAAAGTGTAATATGGAGAACAGAAACAGTTACTGAATGCCACAGCTTCGTCAAATGCGCGTGCATTAAGACCATCATTCGTCCACGTTGCTAACACTCAGAAACACTTCACTGTTGGTGAAGAGTTGATCCTGCCTGTACTAAGAACACTGGTCATCAAGTTTTAGAAGAGGCAGCACTTCAGAATATGGGATGTGCTCCTCTTCCCAGGTAGCACCTAACAGGATGAACTGGTGAAGCGGCAGAGGATACTGAGACGCAATTGTTCGTAGATGAATTGAAAGAGCAGGACACTGAGGGGTAATGAGTCACCATGACACATGGATGTCAATGACAGGGCAATGATGCTTGTCTTTGTATAATACCTTTTTCAAGAGAGTGTACTCTAGTGTTTTACGTACACTTGTATGGCCACCCAACACCACGGTAGAACTATTCAGGTTTTTGACTGATTACTTATCGGGAGCTTGGAATTGTGTCAGTATAGACAGAACAGATGCCACAACTTCCTGGTTCACTACTCGGGTCAAATAGTCCATAACATGTCTGTTCATGCAGCTCTATGAAGGGATGGACACAAAGCACATGTGTTTTCTTACAGATGTGAGGTGTCTTTCTAAAGAGTGATCACTCGCCAAAGTTTGTGAGTTACAAGAACCACTCCAAAGACTTCTTTGAGAAAAACAGTCACTTCTGGCAGTAGATTTCAGTGAGACCTAAAATTTGCCCTAAAATTTGCTTACTAGTGTGACATACAACCCGATTAAAGAACTCCATCTGTCATTTCAGGAGACAATGACAACTATGTTCAACTTGGAAGATAAAGTGACTGTATTTAAAACCAAATTGGGGGTAACAAGTAAACATTAGGATTTTGACATGTTTTAAACATTAGCAGAGATTCTTTTAAAGAGACTAAACCAGGACCTTCTTTTGCAGAGCTGGTGCATGACCGCCTATCTTAGCTTGAACATTACTCCCTAGCACAAAAGATCCTAAAACTGGGAAGGGATGGTTTGTAACCCATTTCTGAACTAACGAGGTGAAATGACTTTGGCCATGCTAGAAGAAGATGGACTGCTCGACACTGCAAATGATTGCGTCCTTTGAAAACATGTTGAGCTAATTTAAAAATTCCGTATGTACTCATGAAAGGCAAGACAGAACACCCAGAGACTGCCACAAAAGCGCTGAAAAACCTCCTTCCATTTCCAACATTCTATCTTTTTGAAGCAGGATTTTCTACAGTGATAGCAACCAAAATGAGATTATGAAGTAGACTGCACCTCAGACACACACTTTAGGAGTCACTGTATCTAATTACTGCAAGATGGGCTTGGCTAGTTGCAGGGAAATAAGTTCAGGTCTCCCACTAATTCTGCTCTATGATGACTTCAATAATTATTTCATTATATTTCCAGTATAATAATAGAAATAACATACTCTATAATTGAGTTTTCTAATAAAACCCTTTGAAACAAAATTCATGTTAGTATCTCAATTTCTCTTTTTTCAGATTATCATCAATGTAATTAATTCACTTCTCTGTGTATGAAGAAAATCTTGGACATATAAAAGTTTCATCCACAAAAATATACCTAGGAAAAAGTTTCCCTACAGGCAGCCACAATGCACATACACAAAATTATCAGAGTAACAAATTTCATATTCAGAATAAGATTTTTTTGTTTTGTTTTGGTGTTAGAACTATTGTGAATGTGACTCTGTAAGTACAATATTATTCAGGAATGTATATTTTAAAATACAGTAGTTTTTACTGTAGTAAATTTCATCTTTGGAAAGTACAAAGAGAAATTTGTTCCAACTAATGTTTCTTTCCAACTATTACCTAGAGAAACAAAATCATTTGGAAATTTCTTTCAGGAGTTACTGTTATTCATTATATGTGTGGCAAAGTGTGCGTTTTTTGTGTGGGTGCAGGCATGTCTTCATAGACTACTGTATTTCTACAAGTTTTTGAAACCCCAATAAAAAGACAAAATTTCTCTTTGTTGAAATTTATCAGGGGTCACTTATAGGAAAGTTTTTTAAAGACTCAAGTTCTTCATGCTGAGCTACATCTCCAGTCTTCATCATCATCACAGCACCATCACCTTCATCATCATCATTCTCAAAGGTCTGAGACAGGGTATTGCTTAGTATTGCAGGCTGGGTTCAAACTTTTATTCCTCCTTCAGCTTCCCAGAGTACTGGGATTATAGGCTTGTGCCACCATCTCTGGCTCTGACATAGGATAATTGGAAGATTGCTGCATTTCAAATTGAGAAATGAATATTGTAAATAAATTAAGTACTAATAGGATTAGAAATCTAACCTGAAACAATTCTTAACTTCAACCTAATTCTGAAACTGTAATATAGAATAAACTCAGCAATGTGCATTTTCTTACTGACAGCTGGAATAATCTTCAGCCTGCATCATTTTGATTAGTGATCCTTCCTTATGGTTGTCCAAATGTGAAGCAGATCTCTTTTGCACAAATACTGTTAAGACTGTGTCTATTCGGTGCAAACTGGGCAAAGTCATCACTCAGAAATTTTCTCTTACATTTTCCCAAATCACAGTATCATTTCCACTAAGATTCTATTACTGATTATTATTACCAAAAGACAACAATATGAGAATGCCCTAAAACTTCTGTCTTAGTCTGTTCAGACTGTCATATTGCTGTTCAGAATATTAGTATCTGGGTGGCTCAATAACAGAAATTGATTTCTGTACATTCCAGGGATTTAGTGTAAGGTAAGGGTCTACTTCCTGGTTTACAGATGGCGTCTTCCTGTGTATTCACCTGGTAGAAGAGGCAACATGGCACTCTGGGGTCTCTTTTAAAAGTCTACTCACCCTAATCACCTCTTAGGGTCCCACCTCTCCATATCATCGTTTTGGGATTAGGATGAAAATATATGAATTGTGAAGGCACACCAGACTCATGAGATGAAGAGTCTCCTGTTTGATCTGACTTCTGATGAGTTTTTGTTTTATTTTGTTTTCTTCCCTGAGCTGATTTTCCTACTACATTCACCATTCCAAACTTCTTCTTTGTCCCTCCCTTCTACTATTCCTTCTTCCCACTTTCCCTCCTTTTCATCATCTTCTTCTTTTTTTCATATGTCCACCACACTGTTTTGAAACCAGGTATAACAGTTTTCCCTCTATCTTTGGATTATCCAGTGAGGAAGTCCATTCACACACACCCTTTCTTCTCTTTCTGTAAAGGCAATTTTAGAGGCTTTTTCTTTCTTTGCTATGACTTTATGTTCCTTCAGAGCTCTGTCACTTTTCTCTCCTCTCCACTGTTCCTGGCAAATCCCTACCAGTGACCACCTCTTTCTGCTTCCGAGAGTACAGCCACTATTTTCCTTTGACAGTGTCTGTGGGACAATAAAGCACTTCTCTATGTAATTATTTGTAACTCCTTGGTTTCAGGTAGGTTCAGCGTACAACCCTATTTCTATCCTGTATTAATCCTTTGTTTTTCCAGAGAAGGAAGAGATCATAGGTTATAAGTGAATTCTAAGTGTAACTAACTGTCCCTTATCATGCATATTAGCTATTAGGGATAGCGAGGTGGGAGGGGCCGGATGAATAACAGGTACCTCCTGCAGATTAACTAAGTGCAGGTCTGATGAGCTTTCTATGATGTGGGATCTTGCTGGTGCCCCCTTTCTGGCTATTATTGCATGACACAAACATATTTGTGTCTAGTCACATAGGTAAACTTGTTAGGGAGAGGTCCCCAGTTGGAAGAGGTGGGCCACTGGGGGTGTGATTTTGGAAGGTATAAAACTTGCTAACACATTTCTGTTGTGCTCTTGTTTCCTGGCCTCCACCAGTTTTGTGCCACTGTGTCCTTCTGCAATGATGTTCCTGCCTCAAAGCCAGCTGAACATGGACTGAAACCTCTCAAACTGTGAGCTAAAATAAACTTAAATTGCAGGTGATAGGTATTTTGCCCCCACAATAGGAAAAGCTGCCCAATACACTACTGAAACAAGTGTGCTCCTTCACTCTCTAAGGAACTTTCAGTTTTCTGCCCAGAACTGAAAAGATAAAATAATCTAAAGTTCAGGCTAATATTTGTAGATGGTATCTTGTAGTTTCATTTTATACCCTCATCCAGTATTTCCTAATTATAGCCCCTGAAGTGTTAATGATAGGTCCTTCACTAACCTTTTAAAAAAGGTTACAGATCACTTAACAGATCACATTAAAGATATACACATGCCAAACTGAAAAGATATAACAGATTGAGACACTATTAAGCCAGTACAAGTAGTTGCTCTCACCCACGGGATCACATGCATGTAGGAAACGGTGTCTGCCACAGATGCACCTGCCCACAGGGGAGGCCTGTGGCTCTGCTGCAGCATTTCAAGATTTACAAGTGTTTACTGGGCTGTGGCCCTGGTTATAAGTGTCTCACATTAGCATCTGATGCCCGGCCGGTGCCAGGCACTGTGATAGGGCCTGTGATAAACATATCCATAATACACTCCACACTCCTAAGTGACTTCAAATCTAGTCAGAAATTCATGTACACCAGCCAGACCAGCTTAATGCCCAGATGGTAGAATGCAGAGAGGCTGGGTATCCTGGGGACTCAGAGAAGAGAGAAATCTTTAGAAGGATTCCAGGGGATGTAGCACTTGAAATGCGAAAGGGGTAGAAGGACTGTTCTACAGATATACAAGCACAAATTCTCTGGAAGCTGAAGTGCGTTTGGAACAGATGGAATGCGTAATACCTGAGGGGAAGGTCAGAGCTAGGAGACAATTCAGCAAAGGCGGCTTCATGAGGGACTCTGAGTAACTCAAATATTTGGCTTTTCATTTGAAAGCTGTGAGAAACTGCTAAAGGGTTATAAATACAGAGTTGACCTAAACAAACATTTATTTTAGGAAAATAATTTGGTACACTGTGACCAAGAAAAATGAGGATGATATAGAAAGATTTTTAACGTTTCTGGAGTAGATAGTGGCTGAAGGGTCATGTCTTCAGCAAAGCGTGAAACAGTAGAGAAGGAACAGGATGGGGTGGGGCTTTGTAAAGTCCACCTGATATGCAAAGGTGCGAGTTTCTGAGAACCAAAGCTTCAATATTATATAGTTATGTAAAGTTACTTTCAATGAAGAGTTTCAATCCTTCAGCACTAATTAGGCTAGATCCCATTATAATCTTCTTTTCTGTGGTTTACATCTCATTGTACTACAGAACATAATTTGTATCAATGGGAAGAAAGGACTCCATCCTACAGAAGTCTTTTTTTTTCTTTTTTTTTTATTATTTAAAGAGAAACAAAAGCATGTAAAGGATAGAGATAATACAGAATTTCAAAAAAAAGATAATAAGAAATCACTAGTTGATAAATTACATATTGTCCTCTTAGAAATGGTTGTTCAAGTTATAAAATTAAAGCATACAATGTAGATATTCAAATAGTGAAAGCACAAACAGCTACTCATGTATGAATCTCTACATATATTTCTATCCTTTCTGTACTAGAGGGAAAAACAAAACATAGCAAGACAAAACAAAACATATTCTTATAAAAACATGAAACCAAAAAGTTGTATAAAACCACAGTACAAGGTGATCTACAATGATTACTGTGTTGTTTCTTATTCAATAGAATTGTCTATATCATCAGGCATAATTGAATATAGCAGTACAATTGAATATAGCAGTACATTACAACATTAGTAAAAATAAAACATTGTAGACAGTATAAAACTTCAAAGGCAGGTAATAATCAAACCAGAGTGTATATTCTAGTGAATCTTGTCATCTTAAGTGCAGTTGCCTATACTCTCAGACTTGATAGTATCAATCATAACAGCTTTCAATAAAATCTATCAATACAAAACAGCGATCTAACAAACCAGATTTGATTACAATCAGTCATGTTAAAACTATGTAGGTTATACAGAGCTTTAGATTAAGTTAATAGGAAATTAAGGATGATTACTGTACTATATCTTGTTATTTTCAGGATTGCTGTCTGTGCCCTCAAATCTAGTACAGGTAGAATGACTGGAACAGAATAAAAAACATCTAAGCAGAGTAGTTTGAGTAATGTGGGTTTTAAATCCTGGTGCACTATTAACAATATAGTGTATCAAGGCCATCTATGTTAGACATTTTAGACGTCCTTCTCGGCCTCATTTCTGCTATGTTATTTTTCTGCCTGTTTGTCTAGTTTTCTCCTTTATTCTACTGCCTGCCCCACTCATTGAGGCCTTTCTGCCACTGTTCCTAAAATCCTAGTATTTTTTTTCTCTCTCTAGAATGTCATTCAGTATTCTCCCTACAGAATAGTCTTATAGTTCAAATTAGTATTTCCTCAATTGTCTAATGTAATTGCATTGGAATTATTAATATGTACTTTTAAAAAATCAAAATGAATCAAACATTAGATATATTTCATAAATTCAAATTCTAAATAAAGTAAGTTTAAAATGTCATTTAATATTTTCTAATTTTAAGCAGCATATAGTTGCTGAGTCCATTTCAGTCTAACAAAATTTTCTTCAGTGAGTGATAATGAATTTATATTGAAATAGTGGTTCTTTTTCAATCCTTCATAATCAATAATACACTTAGGCTATGTATGTCTTTGCATAGTAATAATGTGTAACATTTATTGAGTGCCTTCTGTGTTAATATAGATCTCAGAAATTTTACTAA
The DNA here is from genome assembly GCA_004027455.1 of Hydrochoerus hydrochaeris. Classification (NCBI taxonomy): domain Eukaryota; kingdom Metazoa; phylum Chordata; class Mammalia; order Rodentia; family Hydrochaeridae; genus Hydrochoerus; species Hydrochoerus hydrochaeris. Next base: position 21,167 of record PVLA01008854.1, on the reverse strand, counting down.
TAAAGTTGGCCTTCTGTCTCTGTGGGTTTTGCACTGATGCATTCAACCACAAGTAGAAAATATTTGAAAACCAAATGGTGTCTGTACTGCGTATCTATATACATCTTTCCTTGTCACTATTTCCTGAACAAGGCAGTGTAACTATCTGCATAGCATTGTAGTATTTTAGGAGCTCTAAGTGTCTAAGGCTGATTTAAAGGCCTCAGAACTATGTGCGTAAATTATAGCACTACACCATTTTACAGGAGACTGGAGTGTCTGTAGATTTTAATATCTCAACATGGGAGTACTGTACTCAAGCCCCAAGGGTACTGAGCGATGGCCTTATCACCTCATTTAATCTTCTTAGCAAACATATAAAGTAAGCACTGTTATGGATATAAAATCATGGGGGTAAATATAATTTTCATGGTGTTTACTGCTGTATTCCTACTGCTTGGCAGCTAATAAACATATAAAACAAAGTTATTTAATAAATAAAATTACATCTCACAGATGAGGAAACTGAGCTACAGAGAAGCTAAAAAGCATACTTAATCTTCTATAATTGAAATGTTAATTAAATGGACAAATAGAAGAAAATGACTTACTCTAAGACTTTGGTAAGAATAAGATTCATATGTGTGAAGTGTTAAATCAGAATCTGACATGAATGATTTGTCAATATTACTAGAATTATCTGCCGACTTTTGTGTCTTCCTTTTATGTGCAGGCAAAGTTTACTCATTTGACTATTGCTAGCCCCTGATACAGTGTCTTACATAAACTAGGTATTTGGAAAGGAGAAAATGTTTTCAAAAAGATATTTTTGGGAATCTTGAATGTTTATTTGCTTTAGTGAAAGTAAAATAAATCGAAGCCATATATTCTCATATTCATCCAATAAAAATGTATGAAAGACTGCTGCATTCCAGGCAGAACAAAATGTGAGAGGCAAATAGAAAAAAAGATAGTCACTATCCACAAAGAAGTAGCCATTTGGGAAAGGACATAGCCAGCAACATATATTTTATTGTAACACACAATTGTCTAAAACCATGGTTTATGCATGCAAAATCAATGAAAATAAACTGGAACACATACTAAAGTTATAACTGATAATGTGCTATGTGAAGACAGTAAAAAAGTAACACAGATATACATTAGAGATAAGTAATAGTGACAGGAAAGGAAAACTACTGATTAATATTTTCAGAGGTATAACAAAATGTAGAAAATTTCTTAAAATGATTTAACATTGCATAAGAAGAAGTAACATTATACAACTTAAAAAATAAAATTTTTAGCTTAGAAATGGAAAAAATAATCTAGCAATGATAAAGCTAATTAGGTAATGATACAATTCATTAAGAAACATCCTAACTTCTAATACAGATGACAAAATATTTAAGGTTTGCTATACAAACAACAATAGATTAACCAGTAGGAAAACATTAGCATATCAATAATGTGTTTTCCTATGAGATAACATATAGGAGCACTTAGTTCAGTACCAAGATAATGATATTGAAGCATGTGACTACACCCAAGATTGGATATGGCCTATTCTCCTTGCCAGGCTCTGCCTCATATGATGTTTCCTGAAGTGATGGGGTGTCGTAGCTTTATAGTTTTCAACAAAGCTTTGCCTTTGTGGGCTATGGAGTTCTCAGCTGTGAGGCAGGGGAGTGACCTAAGTCACAGCGAAGGGAATATAACTACTATGGACCACCTGCAGTGTTTGAGCGGACTGGATTCTGATAGACCCTTTGACAGTGATGCTATTGACCTGGGGGAGGTGTGCTGGGTGTGGAATCTTATTTAATCCATATCACAACCTGTGTGCAGGCGTTATGGTCTTTAGGACTTAGGACACTGCATCTCAGTGGGAGCTGAGGGGGTGTCTAAATGCACATGCGCAGTAAATGGTAGAACCAAGGTACAGGACCCTCCTGCCTCCAAAGTCTCCTTTCTGCCTCTGGAAATCTGCTGTCTACTATTACGGTCAAGTCACTGAAACCAGCAAGCAAAGGACGGTGCAAAGCACATCTTTCCAGTGCCCTCTCTCACCAGGTGACCTAATCAAATGCTAAGAAACGTTCAAATTGGAAAAGAGCAGTGAAAAGCTAAGTTGCCGTCACTGCTGCCCCTATCAGCCCTTTAGCCACCTGGGTAAACGGTTATGTCAGGGCCTGCACCAGCCACTTTTAAAAGCACGTGAAACTTCCAGATCTGGACCATCTTTTTCTCCAGCTCATTTTCTATTTTAGGTCTTGAGCACTACATACCTAAGAAGTTTTAACTCTTCACTCTTAGAACGGCACAAGGGACACTCTCAGTGCCCCCATCCCCGGTTCTAGTCATGTTTAAGAAGAGAACTGCCTAGTTGGCTTTGTGAAGCTATTCACAACTGTTTCACCAACCACAAGCTCCTAGCATATGCATCTTTCAAGGTGAGTTACATTGGTGTATTGACGTCTTCTCTTCACAAGGATATAAAGCACACTTAATTCTGTAAAGTACTGAAAGTCATATTTCTCAAATTGGAAAACCTGAGACAGAATAAACACAGAATTATCCTGTGGGTGGTGTCAGGGTCACAACCTGAATGGAGAACTTCGCATTCAGGCTGTTATATTCTCTCATCACTCCCTCCTGCTTCTAGGAATTTGGGATAGAGTTCAAAGCTTTCCTGAGGAGGATAACCTTCTTCCTTAGCTCCCCCTTAAATCTGGCCACCAGCATCCTCTTTAGAGAAGTAGCAAGCATGCATTATGCAATTAGCAAGTTAGAAAACACCTTTGGAAACTTCCTAATTATTCCACATCAGTGACATGTTGAACAGAGTTAAATTTGGCAAAAGTCAGTGATTTATTGTCTGAAATTAGCACTTAAACCCTAGGGGAAGATGCTTTCAGTAAACACGCAGTATTATTTTAAATTGTTTCATTTAGTGGGTACTGGGTTCTGTTCTCTATACTTCACGTGATCTACCTTATTTAATGCTAAGACCACCCTAAGATGAACGTGTTATTATTATGTATGTCTTATAGATGAGAACACTGACTCACAACTAATGACTTGCTCATGAACCAGCAGAGGAGGCTGGGATACAAATCTTAAAGAGAGTGTCCCCAAGTTCCTGTCTTTAGCCAACAAAACTCACCACCTTTCACACATGCTCCTCCTTCACCCTGGGAAATGCTGCAGAAGTAGGTTTTCAGTAGTTGTATCAGAATCAATGTCCAGATAATCAGAAAACCATGACCTTGTGTACCTGACCTTTCTAGGCTGAAACCACCAAGCCACATGAAGTGTTTGCTCAGTAAGAATTAGCTCTAATCCTTCACTGCTCTGAATCCAACCTTCCTACTTATGGGACTCTCCCAGTGCAGCATGAAACAAAGCCTTCCTTGCTTTCCGCTTTTTCTCCATAGAAAGGGATACTGGGTACTGAGTGCTTCAAAGCATCTTTCTAGGTGCACTGATACGAATTCGCGGGGCACCCTTCTCCCCCAGCATAATGTGGTACAGAAAGAGACTCCCTCAGGTGCTTTTATGCCAGAGTGGAAATTAAGGAACAGGAAACTATCTCAAGTATTAGTGAACCTGAAAATTTTCCTTTTCAAAAAAAGTTTAGAACTTATAACCTATTAACCATATACAAGTTATTAAATCTCACAATGCCTCAATTTCCTTAATCATTAAACTTTAACGGATCATGTTGTGTTAATCCACGTAAAGCCCATTCTACAATGTTTGACATTACTGGAATGATAGTTTGATAATTATTAGTCATCTTCACTGCTCTTAGGCTTCTTTGTATATAATAGTATCAGTAATAAAACAGAGCTCATAGCACAAAAAGGAGAACTGGGGCCAGGGTGACTGGCTATTTCCAACTCTTCCCACCCTTCAACCTTCTTATTTTGTGTCCTAGTTTCTTGGAAGCCTTTCTCAGCTCCACAGGCTAACTGAAATGCCTTCTCTTCTGTAATTTACACACTGATTATTTCTCTGCCACATCACAGCCTCATGAGACAGGAAATATTATGTGGCTATTTTCAGATGATGAAACTAAGATTTGATATGAATCAACATTCTTGGGTCACAGAATTTATAAGTGTTAAAGACAGGATTCAAATGAAAAAAAATTATTGGTTTTACATAATTTAGAGTATCACCATACTTCAGTAGATTTTGAACCAGAACAGGGACCCCTCTGACCTCAGTTGTCTGATGGACTTAAGAAGAGTTCCTGAGTTTTTGGCTGGTTGAGCTTTTCATATTTGTTGCTGGATCATGGTAGTAGCTTCTAACCTTATATGCTGAAGTAACCTTCTTATATACTCTCCATTTATTAGTCATACGGTCTCAGACAAATTCTAGTTTCCTAATCTATTAAATATAGACATTGGTGCTTATGTTTTAAGACTCTTTTGAAAGTTAAACAAAAGAACATTGACTTCCAATATCTCCTTCAGCATATAAGAAAGTTACAAGCCACCACTGTGAGATAGCAACAAACATGAAGCTCAACCAGTTAAAAACTCAGGGACTCTTCTTTGATCCATCAGACAACTGAGGTCAGAGGGGTCCCTCAACTGCTACCCCCAAAATTTATAGAAAGTCACAACTTACTAGAACAGAAACCAATTTTAGGGTAGGACAACCTGAACTGTAGCTGATGAATTGCATGGGGCTCAATCTGGAGCAGTCAGAGTATTTAAAATTATTTAGACACCTAGTTATTAGGAACCCCCTCCCCCTTTTGTGAGTTTTCTTTCATGAGATCTACCATATCTTTACAATGAATATTGGAGACTCCTCATAAACTTCCTTCCAGGGAAGGGGAAAATTGTTCTAAAATATAATGGAGCATTTTCTTCAACACGAAGGCTGCATTTTACTAGTGCCTAAACTGCAGAGTTTCATTAAAACTGGTCTATTTTTCGGAAAGGAAACAGCAAACTGCAACCGACATTTGCTCCACATGGAGGAAGGGATGGCCTCATTCAGCCATCATGCTCCACCAAAGTTGGGGAGGGCAGATTGAAAGTCACTTGTGAAGTTATGGCCAGGAGTTACATGCACATCAAAGAAACCCTAGTGTGCTTCATCCCTCTCACATAACCACATTATTAAAGTCATTCTTACTACAGTTCTTCTTACCCAGTATGTCATGTCTAACAGACAAAAGACACAGCTTAAAGTGACAGGACAGAAATGAAAATCAGATTTAGATAAGTCAGAAATGACAGGACAGAGTAAGTAAATTTTCAAAGCAGGAATTTGAAAATAAAATTAATGAGTATGCTAAGAGATTATTGAAAAAAGTAGGCAACAGGAAGAACAGCCAGACAATACCATAGAGACAAGGAAACTCAAAGAAAGAATAAGGCAGAAATGCAAGAGGTAGAAAGAAAAGAATATGATAGAGTCATTAAATGGCTCACCCATTGTAGAAAGAATCTCTGAGTTTGAGGATACGACAATTGAAGCTTAAGAAAAATAAGACTAAAAGAAAGAAGGGCACAATCACAAAAGGTTCAAACTACATAGTAAAAATATAAGAAAACTCAAAATTTCCCACCAAGATGAGAATCAAAGCAAAGATGTTCCTTGTCTCCATGGTTTTCCACATTATTCTGTAAATATAAGCTATTACAATATTAAAATAAAATATATGGATTGAAAAGGAAGAAATAAAGTTGACTTTGTTCACTGATGGTATGATTATCTATATAAAAAAGTCTGAAAACCTACCCCCCAAAAAACCTTGTAACCAATAAGCAAACAATTATAACAAGGTACAGAATGCAAAATCCATATGAAAAAGTTGTTTTCCAATAAGCCAACTTTGCAAAAGAGGAATCTAAAATATTAAAACAGCTTATCATTATTATCATCTAAGAAATATAAAAAATCTATTACCAGAAAAACTATAAATCTATGATGAAGTGTGCCAAATAATGGAGAAATGGAGTTAAATGGAGAAATTAATCTATGTTGATGAACCTAGATGAAGAATTTCCATCTCAAGAAAATTAACACAAGATATAGACTGAAATATAAATCACAAAACTAAACTTTTAAAATATAGAAGAAGAGAATAACTAAATGAACTTTGTTATGACAATTTTTGGATAAAACGTCAAAGGCATAATTGTGCCTTATGAAAGAAATAATTGGTAATCAGCATTTCCCTGAATTTTAAAACTTTTTCATTGTAAAAGATGGTATTAAGAAAATGAAAAGACATGCCACACACTGGCATATATACAAAAGATACATTTGATAAAAGACTGTTATCCATAACATACAAAAAACTCTTAAACCTCACCATTAAGAAAACAACCAATTTTTAAAATGTGCAAAATAGCTAAATAGCCACTTTAACAACAAAAGAAGTATACATAAAAAGAAAGCATATTGAAAAGATGTTTGGCATCATATGTCATTAGAGAAATGCAAATGAAAATAAAGTATTTGCCCACACAAGTAGTAAAATGGTCTGAATCTGAAGGCCAGTAACACATATTCTGGTCAAAATGTTGATCAGCAGGGACTCATTCATTGTCAGTGGGAAGGCAAATGATACAATCACTTTGTAAGGCAATGTAGCTGTTTCTTAGAAAACTAAGTGCATCTGACATGAACATGAATCAGTCCTTTATATTTACCTGAATACATAGAAAATTAATGTGTTCACAAAAAACTACAAGGGAATGTGCATTGTGGCTGTATTAATAATTGCCAAAAGTCGGATGCAACCTAATATGTCAAACAAAAACAAAGCAAAACTAATTTGAAAAGACTACAGCTTGAATAAAATGATTCCAACAGTGTGTTATTGTGGAGACAGTGAAGGCGTTGGTGCTTGCCAGGAGTTAACAATGGAGGGAAGGCTGAACAGGGGAATAAGGGGGGACCAGCAGGCAGCATGGGAGGGTCCTACGGCGGGGAATCTCTCTGTTTGATGTTGTGCTGGTGTCATGAGCCGTAAAACTCATAGGATGTACAGCATCAAGAATGAACTCTAATGTAACTCATTAGAATGAGCTCCAACGTGAGCTATGGACTCTGGCTGACCATGATGGGTCAGTGTAGGTTCATCAGTTATAACAAATGTCCCATTGTGGTGACACCAAATAACATCAGAAGTGGGGGGGTTCACACGCACATGGTACAGGGAGTACACAGAAACTCTGCAGTTTCTGCTCAGGTTTGTTGAATTCCAAAATTTCTCTAAAAGGAAAGTTTATTGATTCAAAAAAATTAAGCTAACGCTTGCACAGTCAGTAGTATTAATTTACAGTCATTTTGATTAATTCTAAAACCCAAACCCAGCTTCGTGTGTTCAGTACAATGTCCAGTTGTCATGGGAACTGGTTAACAGCTGAATAGATGGAGGAAATGTGAAGGATTAACATGTGCTGAGAGTATTATGCTTTGAAACACTTCGTCAAAATCACAGCATGCAGCAGTTCTTCAAGTCATAGTACTGTTATTGCAGTGCAAATATATGCTATACCGAACATTTTATATAGAAGGCAATGAAGATATATCGTACAAATTATAAAAAGTTCAACCTAACTATAAACTTTATAAATGGTATATAAATTAATATCTGTACAACTGTTTAAACTTTAATCATAGTTTTCCTTTTTGCTTACATTAAATGATTACAAAATCCTAATTGGTAATAAACAATCTATTGTTGACTTCCAATATACTCAGTAACCCTTTATTACAGCTGCTGTTCCTCTAATAATCATCTCATCACCTCATGTCTGTTGAGTATCCATATACATTTCAAGTGATTTTAAATTTTTCTGACATCATCGTACTTATAGAACACAAACATTCTACATCATCTATTGGGCCAATGATAAAGGGGTACCTTAGGGCCTGGCTCCTGCTTCCCTCTTGATTTATTGCTATTGATGCTGAGAAAATTTTCATTGCTATTAAATACCTGGAGCTAATGACATCAAGTTCTAGGCTTTCTTTTCCTTTGTAGAAAGAAAGGTAGGGAAGTCTCCCGAGAGATGCTGCTTCTTTATCTTTCCTCTGGAAGCTCTTGAGTCTTTGTGGAGCTTGCAAAGGATAAATGTTTCCTCTATTTTCACCATTTTGTTTTATATATTCTATTCAGAAAAGAAACATTGACTCTGATGTATTCCCATAGGCCACAAAGATCAATAACAATTATAGTTATGAGGTCAATGAGGAAAGAAAAGTGCAAATATTTATTTACTAATCCCATTACCAGATCTGTGAATTCTCTTACTTTTTGTTTTTTCTAGAGTGTGCTGTGTCTGGGATATTTCCTTCTTCCTTTGGGAATTCTAATCCTTGTTCACAGTTTGCTAATTTAAATGGCATATTCAAATATTATCTGCCTCTTAATCTAGACATCTGTGTTAGAGATATCTAGATCATAAACAACTATCTGCATACTCTTTAATTCTTTTATTTATACATTTTTGGGTGGAGGAGGGAAATACCATAGTCATTATGTACACAAATTTTCTATCTGAGGAGTAGTTTTCTGATCTTAAGTTTGTTTTATAGTATTTAATGTAGTTGCCAATTTTATCACTACATTGATATGCTTTATAATTAGAAAGGGAAATAACAATGGGAAAGCAAGAAGATAAGTGGGTTTGGTGAAACAAAGCTTCACTAAGTCCACAGCAAAGAGGGGAGGAGAGTTAAGAGGTGATTGAACATCCTGGGCTGGACCTTGAAGAAATCAGAAAAACAGATTGCTAGGTCCATTGTCAGTTTGTGATCCTTCATCTCAAGCTTGTTGAAATGAACAGTGGTTACTTCTCAGTTCATATTCAATTATATCTCTTGTCTCCTAAACTCATTCTATCATAAATTTCTTAGTTTAACACATGCAAGTTTCTCATTGTGAACAAATTAATTCAATCCTATACAAGGAATAAAAAAACAACTTAATATTGCTAATCCTTCCTTACCTATGTCAATGTATTCGAAGACTCCCAGTGAATGCCTGAGACCTTGAATAACACAGAAACTTATATGCAAAAGCTACAATATTGAGACAGCAGATCAGATGACTGAGGCAGTTATTAAGTGATTAACAAGTAGGTAGTATATACAGAGAAGATACCCTGAACAAATAGATGATTCATGCACTGGGCAGGACAAAGCGGGATAACTGCAAAATTCCATCAAGCTACCAAGAAGACTGCAAAATTTAAAACCTTTAATTTTTTTCTATAATTTTTATGAAATATTTTTGAATCATGGGTGATACTGAAACCATGGAAAAGAAAACCACTTATACAGAAGAACTAGCATAATTAACTCAAAATAAATAAAAAACTTAAATATAAACAAGACTACAAAACTTTTAGAGAAAAACATGAAAAAATATTTATGTCTTGGTTAAGGCAAAGAATTGTTAGGCTGTTATAGTTTTTACACTTGACTCCTAGACTATATATAAAAAATGTTGATAAGATTTCATCCATATTACAAACGTCTGCTCTTAATAGAACTTGTTAATAGAATACTAAGACAAGCTGCTGCCTGGAGAAGGTATTTGCAGACCGTATGTCTGGGAAAAGACTGTGACATAAAATATGCAAAAATGTCCTACAACTCAACAATTAAAACAACTAAATAACTGAATTCAAAAAAATCAAAAGAATAAACATTTTACCAATAATAAGTTCATAAAAATACATTCAATATCAAAGTGTTAAAGAAGTGTAAGTTAAATCCACAGTACGCTATCATGACACACTTACAAAAATGGCTCCAATAAGTACCAGAGACAGTAGCCAATGCTGGTGAGGATGTGGAGAGATGTGATACTGTGCACATTGATACTTGGGATATGAAGCGGTTCACACGCTCTAGGAAACAGCTGGACAGTTTGCTTGAAAATTAAACACGTGCCTATCAAATGACTTAGCACTTGTGTCCTTGGGCACTTCTTCCAGAGAAATGAAATTTATATTCAAACAAAATCTTTACAAAAGTGTTCAGAGCAGCTTAATTCATAATAAAATACAGTTGGAAATAACCCAGATGTCCTTTAATGAGCGAGTAGTTAGATAAACTGAGGCACATGGGCAGCATGGAAAACTACTCAATGATAAAGAGGAATAAAGTATTGCTGCATGCAGCATTTGGATGAATTTCCACAGCATTATGCTAAGTGAAATGACCCTGTACATCACATACTATAAAATTCCATTTATGTGATAGTCTTGAAATGACATTATAGAAAAGGAAAAGAAATTAGTGATCCTCAAGAGTTAATAATCAGATGGAAGAGAAGTATGTGTGGTTGGTTATAAAGGGTAACACAAAGGATCTTGTGGTGATAGAAATATTCAGTATATTGACTGAGCTCATGTCAATATTCTGGTTGTGATATTGCATTGTTGTTTTGCAGTATGTTGCAATCAAGGGACACTAGGGAAAAGGTATATGGGATTTTCCATATACCATATTATTTCTTACAAGTGATGTAAATTTGCAATGACCTTAAAATTAAAACATGGTGACATGAGCCTGGAAGCACAGTACCTTGGGAGACTGAGACAGAAGGATGGCAAGTTCAAGCCCAGCCTTGGCAACTTAATAACTTAGCAAGACCCTGCCTTAAAACAAAAAAATGATAATAATAATTACAAAAAGGGTGGAGAATGTCCTTCATTGTGAAGGGCAAAGATTCCAATCCCAGTACCACAAAACAAACAAACAAACATGAATATTTGTGACTTAGAGAAAAGCTTTTATTATAGTACAAAAAACCACAATATACAGATATTTTAATGACAAATTTGAAGAGATTATATTTCTATATACACTGAGCTTAACAATAAGACTATTAAATACTGAATATATCATTGATCATTGAGTGGTAGATGGGAAAAGACATTCTTTTTCTGCAGTGTGATTCAATATATTTTTCAAGTTAGAGAACACACACACACACACACACACACACACACACACAGAGCATTTATAATGAGTTAGCTTAGGGCATGATTACACACTGAACTCAGAATTCAGAACTTCAAACGTTCTCTGGAAGGTGTAGGACAAAGGGCAACTTATTGAAAACCTGGCTCTGATATTAAATAAATGGTCCTTTCCTACTTCCAGAATGACTTTTATAATTAATGGGCTAATTTAACTGCAAATCTTCAAGTCAGTAATATTAATTAAAAAGAAGACATGTAAATGACCTTCTGAAAAGGACTTATCTCTTAATTTGCCCACAAATGAGCACTTGCGATTACTTCTTAATCGATACCAGGAAGCCGGCTGGAATTAATGCCTGGCTCTTGGTTTCAGCCACTTCTGAGAGCGCTCAGGATCACCACATTAAGCCCATTCCAGGGCAGCCCTATATTTCCCCTTAATTTACCTGACCTTTCAGACCACAAGTGAATTTAAGGCATTTATAGGTTTGGCCTGAATAACTGGCAAGTTTCATTACTTTAATCATTGACCAAAAAACTTCGGGAAATGTCAGCCTTTCCTGGGCCATTATTTAATATGTTAATCAGATCATTAACATCTATCTTAGCTGAGAAAAGGATAGGATACACAGAAGTGGTGAGAGGCTTAGAGACAGGGCTGGGTGCAGCATTGCTAGGAGAGATTCGAAACTCTTCACTACTTTTCTTCTCATTAGATGTCGAATAGCTCTGACTTTTCTGAGAATGGACCCATGGGCAAAATGAAGTGGCTGCTTCTATAAAGTCCTGAGTCTAAATTGAGCATAGATTTTGAACATCAGGTATAATAATTCAAAATTACTCCTGGTAGCTTTATTTATGAGGAATTTATTAAAAATATGCATGATATTTAGTACAATTCAAAAATCAAAGACTTATAATAAAGATTTCTGTTTGTTTTTCATGTGGAAAAAAACAAAACAAAGAATAAGTGTAGAAAAATGAAAAACAAGCTTTGTCATGCAGCCCTGCGGTAGAGTGCTTGGCTAGTTCCAAAAGTGTGGTGTGGTGTGTGTGTGCGTGCGTGTGTGCGTGCGTGTGTGCGTGCGTGTGTGCGTGGTAAACAAGATTGAACAGGTGCCCTTGCATATGAATGCAAAATAATACTGGTAATGATAATTTAGAAACAAACAATAGTAAATTGTATTTTTAGCAATTAGTACAAAATAAATAATAAAACATCTATGATGCAGAAGAATGGACCTATTTGGATACAGAAAATGAGAGGGGGGAGAATTTTTTATTTGTTTCATATTGCACTTTTGCTTTTTTAAATACATGTTTGCAATACTTAATAATCACACTCATCTTAAGAAATTGGCACATATGCACAATGCATATTGATATCTCTGGAATCCTTAAATATCCATCATGAATATTAGGAAAACACACTGTATTGATAAACGAGATTGATGACATATGTCCCCAAATATAGCAGCATAACATACAGGATATTTTAAATGGAAGGAACTTTAGAACCTGCATGTATAGGAACAATTCTGTGACCTTTCCCTGAAGTTGATTTTTTTGAACATAAAAAGGGATTTGAACAGATAGGTCTTGCTGTCTCCCCAGGTTACTTCACTAGCTCATGTTCTCTGGTCTATCACATTATCCCACAGCTATTCACTTTTCATTAAAGCCAGGTTTAAATATTTCTTCAGATCATTATTTTCTTATGAAGGTTCCTATGGTACATAAAAGTTACATTAAATAAATTTATATGCTCTTCTCTTGTTAAGCTGTCCTTTTTTAAAGGACGCCAGCCATTGAGTCTAATCTGGATGGAGAAATACACGTTTTTTCTTCTCTACATATTTAGCATACTGCTTTAAGTCTTTTGTCAGGGCTGGTCTTCAGTTAGCTCATTTCCTGTTTCAAGTAAGTCACTGGTATCTTATCAATATTTCAATACTTTATGATAGTGAGGAAGAACTTTAAAACCACTGGTATGATCTTCAATGGCTTTACAAACATGGATTGGGTACATCAGACTTGACCACTTTCATTCCTTTGCTAATATAAGTGACTTACATGGAATACAGTCAAGGGGAATAGATGCTTACATCATGTGATGGTATTGTGACAAGTAGACAAAGATGAGTCTGTAGCCCTGTACACCACAGCATCCATCACCTGCATTTACAATTGCCAATTTCATTTCACTAATTAAATTAGTATGAAATCTCCCCAGTTTGGAACCTGAGGTATAACAATCAACATTACTATCAAATCACAATTCTTAGATCAATAACATTAATATAGATAAATATAAATATTCTTCTCCCCTTTCTTTCCTTTCTTCCAGGAAATTAGTGTTAAATAAATAAATAAGGAAGAAAAGAGAAAAAAGAAAAGTCAACACAACTAAATGCCCACCACAAAGGATGCAGTCATAAGAGATTGCAATGCACCCTTGACTTCTGAACTGGATTCATTCAGGACTGGATTGTAGCTCAGGCTGGTAGCAAGTCAAGACTATTTTTCCCATAAGAAATAATGAACTATCTATAATACATTCCAGATCTCCTAAAGAGCCAGTTAACTAATCTTTTCATAATAAAAGAGTGCCATATAATGAGTATAATTTATCACAAACACTAATAATTTTCCTAGTGTAGTCACCAAAAAGTTATAAAATGTACCTAGTGTACCAGGAATAAAAGTTTCATGCTGTACTCACATTCAAATTGACACCTTTGGCTCACAGGAAGAGAGGATGGAGTAGAAGACAGTTATTATTTGGAAGGACAGTCCCTTTTCACCAGAACATTGGACATCTGCTCTCGTGTTCTTTCTCCCCTTGGGAGAGTTTGCAGTCCATTAGGACCTGTTTCTGACTCACTAGGTGTCAAAATATTTTCAGAACTAAAAACTGGTCTAAAGTTGTCTATTTTTGTCTTCTGTCTTTGTGTGTGTGTGTGTGTGTGTGTGTGTGTGTGTGTATGCCAGGAATCAAACTCAGGGCCTCATGCTTGCCAGGCAAGTGCTATGTCCTTGAGCTAAGTCCCTGGTCCTCTGTCTCTTCTTTAACACTGTTCTATAGTATGATGTGATATTGTCACTAAGCAAGTGAATGCAACAATTGTTTCTTTATCTGGGTGGATGTTCTCTACAAATGTTTGTAGCTCTGTCCATTTTTTCAGGATTTCCTTTATTTCAGAAGAAGGACTTTGCTGCACTGGTTGCTGATATTCCACCTCCCCTTCAGAAAGCTCCTCAGCTGCCGCTCTCTACTGCTCAGCCCGAAGTTGCTGAGGTCCCTCTGTAGACAGTTCCTATGAGGGTTCTCCACCAGCTCCTCAGCATCACCACTGTCTACCTGCAAGCCTATGAGCTCTGCTACAGTGACACTGTCCTAATCACAGGCTCAGCCGAAGGCTCCTGCTCCTCTACACAGCCTTCAGAGTCTCTCTCCTGTATGATTTTAGGCCATACTTCCTTCCAGGCAGACCTCAGTGTCCTTAGGGAGACACTGGCCCAGGTCTTCTCAGTTAACCCTACAAGGAAAGGATGTGGTCTTCCTCCCAGAAGTCTTTACAGGTTAAATCTGTATCTGAGACCCTCTGGAAGCACTTCACGAGCAGTTCCTTGGTGTGCAGCTTCTTAAAGTCAGCTATAACCTGCTGGTCCATGGGCCGCAGTAGAGAATTAGGTGGAGGAACCCAACTGAGACACATGGAAATTCTTCAGCCAATTATTCTTCCAGGTCTCACAGGTGAGCAGGAGCATTGCCCATGGTGAGGAGAGTCTTCAGTGGTAAACCTTTGTCCTCTAGATATTTCTTAACAGTAGGACAGAAAGCCTTCCTGATCCTCTCACGGAAAAGTACTCCTGTTACCCAGGCTTGTGCATTAATCTCCATGTGATCTCTAGCCTACTGTTTATCACTCTGTGTTTCCTGAGAATTCCAGGGGTCTCAGAGTGACAAAGTAAGAGGGGCTTTACCTTGAGGTCACCACTCGCATTGGCACATAGTAAACAGCCTGTCCTTCACAGGTTGTGGCCTGGCATTTTCTTCTCCTCCTGGGTAATGTATGGTCTCCTGGGCATTTCCTTCCAGAAAAGTCCAGTTTCATCACAGTTGAAAACTTGAGAGCAAGAGCCATTCCTCTGTGTCTTCTTTTCAAAGCGGTACATGTAATTTTTAGCAGCCGTTTTATCAGTACTGGCTGCTTTACCATGCTATGCTATGAACCCCAGTTCGTGATTTAAAATTGTGAACCCACCCTTATTAGGCATGAAATGTTTCACCATTATCACTCCATTGATGGATTATCCTTTATGAGATCTGCATTTCCAATCCTAGCTTCTTCACAAATTTTAAACCTGGACAGGCTGTATGTAACCTGCCATCCACCTTTTATTTATCCACATTAATAAAGGTCTTTCTACTTTGTCTAACACTGTTGATCATTACTTTTTAATTTGGGTGAGATCTTTAGCAACACTAGCTTCCTTATACAGATCTTTTCTCTGAAAGACTGTCAAGATGGTGGATTTTGACATGCTGTACATATTAGTGAGATGGGTCACATGAATGCCACTCTCACATTTCTCTACGATTTTCTTCTTTTTTATTGTGATTCCTTTCTTTTCTTTTCCTTCCTTTATTACTTTCTTTTTTAGCTTTTTGGGCACCATTTCGATAGCAATAATCATATAGCAGTAATTACATAAAGCTCTGAACAAAATCATGTGCATGAGCATGCATATCTAGGCTCAGATTGACAATTATTTTCTAGTTTTGTGAGGCTCTGTTTACAACTGCACAAGTAGTCAGCATTCAGGCTGTAACTCAAGACTTTGGTTTTAAGTTAAAGCTACAATTCTGGTCATAACCCAAGCTGCTTGTATGTGAGGCTGATTGTAACACAAGGGTCCACTCAACACCAGGTTACAGGCACAGCTAGATGAGACGAGGGCTTTCCCCCTCCATTTTAAATTCACATTTAGAGCACGTTTACTGTGCACAATGATTCCACTCCTTCTGAGGTGTTGCTAAATGTACACAACACATCTGAATTCTTTTTTCATTCCCATTTCCTCCTCTTTCTTCCCCCAGCTTTCATCTCCTAGTTGTCTTTCCTACTATTTGTTTTTCATTTTGTTCTTTATATTTTGGGTATCTCATGTGAAAGAAATCGTGCACTATCTACCTGTGTATGTCTGATTTATTCCACTTAATATTATGGTCTCAAGATGCATTAACTTTCCAACAAATGACAAATTTGACACTCTTTATGGCAGAGTAAGTACTCTATTGCTATAAATAATGCATTTTTTATCCATTTATCTGTTGATGGACATATAGGCTGTCTCAAAAATTTGGCTATTATGAATTATGCTGCCCGAAACATGGGCACACATGTAACATTGTAGTACATTGTCTTTAACTCTTGGCAAGATATCTTGAGATGAGTAGATAGGTCAAATGGAATTTCTAGTTTTATCTTTTCAGGAATTTCCATACTGATTTCCTTTTTATGGTTACTGTTACATTCTTATCAACTGTTATGATTGATACATTGTGTCAGCATGAGAGGTTTAGTAATCTAACTGAGAAACTCAGTAGGGAGCCAGGATCCTTACTTTGTAATTATCCTTAGCCTTGTCAAGAGCAGGGCACAGAGGCGGTGTGTTACTCTGGCCCTGGGATGTGCCTGTGTGTGGTAGCCTATTACAATTTAAGGGAAGAGAAAAGGCTTGTTCTCTCCCTTTTTGCTCCTGCTGCTTTTTCTGGCTACTGCCTTGAAGCGTTGCCCCAGTGCCATGCCACCCTGCCTTGGGGCCTGCGATGGGCTGAAACCTCCAAAAATGGTGAGCTAAATAAACCTTTCCTTCCTTAATTTTGGGTGTCACCTGTTTTGTCTCAGCAATGAGAGAAAAGTAAGAAATACAACAATGTAGAAGGGTTCCTTTTCCCCTACAGCATTGCCAGCATTTGTTATTACTTGATTTTTTTCATGATAGCTATTTTTTCTGGAATAAGGTAAAATCTCAGTGTTGCTTTAATTTGCATTCCTCTAATGGCTTGAGACGTTTAACAGTTTTTCTTGTATTTATTGGCCTTTTGTACTTCTGAAAAGTGTCTGTTCATTCCTTTGCCCACTTCTTGACTGTGTCTTTTATTTTGGAGGGTCTAATGTTTGAGCTCTTCATGTATTAAAGATATTAGTGCTCCATTTGAAAAGTAGTGGCAATTTCCCCCCACTTTGTAGGTTGTCTCTTCATGCTGTTGGTTATTCATTTTGTGCAGAAGCTTTTCAATTTGATATCCCGTTTTCTGCTCCTTAAAGTTATTTCTCATGCATCTGGGCTTTTGTTCAGGAGTCCTTGTCTGTGCCTATATCTTTGAGTTTTACCTATTTGATATTGGCTTTCAACCCTGTTCAATTTTAGCGTATTCTCTCCCCTACTGTTCCCTATGGGATGGAGAATCAATGTAGTCCCAGGGTCCTAAGTAGTCAAATGAATGCTTACAGCTCTAAACTTGCTTTGCATCTCTGATAAGCAGGGATGGATATTTGACTCTCACATCAGCCACTCACTTTATCTTCACTAAAGATCTAAATTTCTTAGAGAAATGGTTTATTCACATGCAGAATATGATGACTAGTGTTGGACAGGACTAAAGGAAGTGACATGGTTGGAGCTGCTGTGAATCAATAAGGTTCCACTGCTGATATTACAATAATAATGACTAATGAATATAACAAGTGGGGTGGCCAATATTTCAAATCTTAATTACAGAGTTGCTAGAATATAATTTTTCAAATAATAAGTGGTCAAAATATTTCTAAAATGTGAACAGATGAATGCTGACTTACAATCTTTGGTGTTTTAGTTCATTATGTTTTATTCCATTTCAGTGCTAAGTATTCTTATCATCTTGTGTTATGGAGTCCTAGTGTCAGCCACTTGGAGGGAAATTACTTATTCATGAATCTCTCATGTCTCAGGTTTCCTGCTGCTTAAACAAGGCAAAACATCTCCTCCTGGGGGAGGAGGAGATGTGAATACAGTAATAAATTTGTTTTGCATTTTTATTGTTTTCTTTCTTTTTTTGTGTGTTTCTGTTACATAGCAGATGGAATTGTCAAAATGGCTATGATCTCAGTCTTGGAGACAGCATCCCAGGATTAAGCATGATTTAGGACTTAGAGATTCATTTCCTGCTATTTTTAACAATTTTTTTCTATAATAATTGTAAACATATTTGCTGCTTTTATGATAGGAAAGTTTAAGGAAATCAGATTCTAAGTGTATAGACTAATTACAGGTGCTCGACATTAATAGTGAAATCCAGTAATGCTTCTATTTTTTTGTTCAGAGTGGTTTTAGTCTGTTTTGTGTTGTTTAATTTCAACATACATGAAGGTATGGACAGCTATTTTGAAGAGAACAAGAGACATTATGGCAGCCATTTTTAACTTTCGTATTGCCTGGTTTCGAAGGCCTGTAATGCCTTCATTACTCTGTTCTGATCAGTTTTATACTATTTTGTTTTGTGAAGATATTCAACTATTTAGAAGAAAACAAGAGACATTATGGTAGCCACTGTAGATCTCTTGTCTTGCTTTGAAATCTGTGTCATTTACGTTGTTTTCTTCTGATCTGCTTTGTTCTGTTTAGTTTTACCCCTGTTAAAAAAAAGAACAATATTTCTGACTAGCTAGAGTTTGTTTTTTTTTTTTTTTTTTTTTTTTACCGCAAATGGTAAAAACAATGGAGAAAACAGAGCCAATTTAGAAATGTGTAAGTCTTCAACGGAATGTATTTGAAGTAGTCTATTCAGATGGAGTTTCATTTTGTTGACCTTTTAAAAGTCAAATTCTAATGTTTGGGGAAAGCCAGAATTATAGTATAATACTAATCTCTACAAAAAGTCCAAATTCTGGCTTTTGTGATCAATTACTGCCATTTTTATACTTTGCCTCTTTGACATCAAAGATAGATATAATCAATTGAATGATTTTTTTCCTCCTTGTGAGAACAAAATGTATAAGAAAATAATGATTAAAGCAAAACACAAGTACCACAATTACTTTGTAAAGCAGTTTATAAACCCTGCCAGGTGAGCACTTAGAGAAGGGGTATATATGTCTTAGTTTCAGATGATTTTGTGGCTAACAATGACACTCATAGGAAGTCTTGATTTGCTTTTCCTATAGGAAGCTAAATTCAAATAAAAAGTAGTATTGGAATATGTTATTTCACATTGAGAATAACAATTACAACTGGAATTTAGAAGATTTGGCCTTGCTGGGAATCCTTGAAGTGGTTGAAATTAATATAAATATGGAGAATAAATTCCAAAGTAGATTAAAAAGTCCGTTTTTAGTGAGACCATGAAAATGGTCACTGGTAGATCATATTTCATCGGGTAGATGATGAGGCCCTATTTTCCAGAATGTTCCTCCAATAGCACCCGTCACACTATCTAGTTTCAAATTCCACCGTCGGCTGAGGTCACCCTTGTATAAAAAACTCAATAGTGAATAATTATTGCTACTGACTTAATATTGATAGGGAAGATAGATGAAAAGAAATGATATTAATAAAAAGAGGATTTCCCTTAATCATTTTCTTATGAAGAATGCAGACCAAACTGTCACCAGATGAAAGTGACACTCTCCCAGCATTGCACAGGACTTGGGGAATGCATGGATGACAGTTACTTTTCCAGGGAACTGAAACTTGATCCACTGTCATAAACGCCACGTGCATTAACGCAACAAACAACGCGAAAGAACCAAGTGTCAGGAGCAGACACATCACTCTCGCCGACAGCACCCGCTTCCAGGTGCATGTGCAGCCCCCACAGGAGCAGTGCCCAGGGGTCCTGCACACTAGAGACACAGACACTCTCAGGGAATAGTGGTTCTTTACCGCACTTTATAACCTCTTCCAAACTCCAGCAGTCAATTTACAGCTTTCCAGATTGACTTTTTAAGTCAAGAAAATGACACACATGTACAGTAACTGGCCTAATCTTTTCTGTAAATTGTTGCCCGTGGTTTTCAAAAGCATAGTAAATTGATGGCTATAATGTAGCTCTCTCTGCCTGGCTAACTTCATGTCTGCAGTTAACAAGTCAGTCTTCAATTATTTATGCACATTGCCCACTGTCTAGGCTCTTTGGAAGGCCATTGATTTCAGGGAATAGCTTGTCTACACATGTACTATACTGAACTGAAATTCATATCATGCTCTGATCATGTAAGATTAACTACATGTAGGATATAACAAGCTACCTTCTGTCTCAAAATCTCAGTAAATGGTGAGTGCAGTTTGCTACATAATCAGTACCTCTGATGCTGGGTGTTGCTTTGCAGTAGGACAGAGCAGTCACTCATACTAATATTCAAAATAGCTTTAATATTGCTAGTATCTCAAATATCTTTAACATTTCAAAATGGCTTTAACAGTCCTAATATTTCAGATGAGGTGTTTTCTTCATTAATTCTATAATTACAGAGCTAAAATAAGTGAAGAATTATACCTAAAAGCTATAACATCAGATGGCCCATTTACAAATGATGCTGTCAAACCACTGCACATTGTTCTTGAAATGGGGTCAAATAAAATCCCCAGAGAGCTCAAACAAATTGAATTTTTGTTGCTAAAATAAGTATAAGTGTATAGTGCCTGTTCTAAAAGAACTTTTTAGCACTGTTTTTCTTACAGCAGCATACTTTGTTAAGGGGATTTTTGGGGAGCATATCTACCTTTCCATGAAGTACTTTTTGAATCAGTACTGTCTCTGACTAAATAGCGAAATTGTGCAGTGAAACAGCCTAATAGTTGAGGAGCACATTTGTCTATTTATGCCTGACAAAATTAACTTCAGATAACCTCAAGAGTACCCCCAGTAGACTTGCAATTGCTTTTAACATGTCCAGGTCACTGACAGACATGGTCTGCCAACTTGGTACAATCATGTTTAGAATTTGTCTCTACTAGATCACCTCTGGAGAGTAATGACCCTCTAAAATATATAATCTCAGGAGTTTCACTCCAATATATGCTGGTCAAAAAAGATCCTGAGAAAAGAGAGTGGAATGGATATGGTAAATCAACACAAATTCATTACAGAGAGCTTTATTTTTTGGCATTATTTTTAGCTGCATATTTCAAACTCAAAAACCCTGGCATATATGTTCTAATATT
>PVLA01008853.1:0-83384 GCA_004027455.1 Hydrochoerus hydrochaeris | reverse complement strand
CACTAATGAACATTGATGCAAAGATTCTCAACAAAATACTGGCAAATAGAATGCAGCAAATCATCAAGAAGATTATACATCATGACCAAGTGGGGTTCATTCCAGGAATGCAGGGATGGTTTAACATATGCAGATCAATAAATGTAATACACCACATCAACAGAGCCAAAAACAAAAACCACATGGTCATCTCAATAGACACAGAAAAAACTTTCAACAAAGTTCATCACACATTCATGATAAAAACCTTTCAGAAACTCGGAATACATGGTGTCTACCTCAACCTTATAAAGGCCATCTATGACAATCCAACAGCCAACATTATACTCAAAGCCTTCACTCTAAAATCAGGAACAAGACAAGGATGTCCACTATCACCACTCCTTTTCAATATAGTTCTGGAAACACTAGCCAAGGCAATCAGACAAGAGAGAGAAATAAAAGGAATAAAGATAGGAAAGGAAAAAGTAAAATTATCACTATTTGCAGATGACATGATATTCTATATAGAAGACCCAAAAAACTCCATTAAAAGACTACTAGAGGTAATAAACAAGTTCAGCAGTATAGTTGGATACAAAGTCAATGCTCAAAAATCAATAGCATTCCTGTACATAAACAAAAAACTCACCAAGAGAAAAATTATGGAAACATTGCCCTTTACAACAACATCTAAAAAAATGAAATACTTAGTAATAAACCTAACTAAAAATGTAAAAGACCTATATTCTGAAAATTATACTACACTGAAAGAGGAGATTGAAGAGCATATTAGAAAATGGAAAGATATTCCTTGCTCTTGTCTAGGAAGAACCAACATTGTGAAAATGGCCATACTCTCCAAACTGTTATACAGATTTAATGTAATCCCGATCAAAATACCATTGATATACCTCACAGATCTAGAGAAAACACTCATAAAATTCATTTGGAAACAGAAGAAACCTAGAACAGCAAAGGCAATTCTGGGCAACAAAGGCAAGGCAGAAGGCATCTCAATGCCTGACTTGAATCTATACTACAAAGCCACAGTGATAAAATCAGCATGGTACTGGCAAAGAAATAGACCTGAGGATCAATGGAACAGATTAGAAGTTGCAAGCACAACTACAAAGACACTCAGCCACCTGATATTTGACAAAGGGGCTAAATATGTCCACTGGTAGAAGGATAGCCTCTTTAATAAATGGTGTTGGAAAAATTGTTTCTCAACATGCCAAAGACTGAAACTAGATCCATGCCTATCACTATGCACAAAACTAAAGTCTAAATGAATCAAAGACCTAAATATTAAAACAGAAACACTAAATCTACTGGAAGACAAGGTAGGTAGAAGTCTTGGAGACACAGGGGTAGGCAGAGAATTCATGAACAAAATGCAAACTGCATGGGAAGCACTTCAAAGAACCAACAACTGGGATCTCATATTATTGAAAAGTTTCTGCACTTCAAAGGAAATCACCAACAGAGTGAAAAGAAAACCCACAGAGTGAGAAAGAATTTTTGCCAGCAACCCCTCAGACAAAGGACTTTTATCCAGAACATATAACAGATTGTAAAACATCAAGCTCCCCAAATTCAAAGACCCTCTCCAAAAATGGGCATCTGAGATGAACACACAGTTCTCAGAGAAAAATATACAAATGGCAAATAAATACATGAAGAAATGTTCACCATCACTGGTCATTCAAGAAATGCAAATTAAAACAACATTGAGATTTCATCTCACTCTGGAAAGAATAGCTGCCATCAAGAAATCAACTGATAACAAATGCTGGCGAGGCTGCGGGGGAAAAGGAACACTGCTCCACTGTTGGTGGGAATGTAGACTGGTGCAACCATTATGGAAATCAATATGGAGAATTCTCAGAAGACCAGGATGGGAAATTCCATTCAATCCAGCTATTCCCCTCCTGGGTATTTTCCCAGAAGAACTGAAAAGTTCATATCACAGTGATATATGTGCACCCATGTTCATAGCAGCACAATTTGTGATAGCTAAATCTTGGAAACACCCAAGATGCCAATCAATCAACTGCAGAGTGGATGAAAAAGATGTGTTACTTTTACACAATGGAATATTTCTTGGCTATAAAAAGGATGATCTTAAGGCCTTCATAGGTAAATGGAGACAACTTGAGACTGTCCTCATTAGTGAAATAAGTAAGAATCATATTTATAAATATCACATTGTGTCTCTAGTGTAAAAAGTGATAAGAACTATAAGAGTAATAAAACCCAAAATGTGTAATTGCTATTATAAAAAAGAGAGGAAAAGAAAGTGCTCTAAGGGATATAACTGCATGTATGTTTGAGTGTGTAAATTAGATGACCATATTGCTGAATCTTTGTTGGATCTTTGAGCAGAACTGTTTGCAGTCTCACTGTTTGAATGTCTACTGCCTATCCTTTAATTTTGTAACTTGAACAACTACATCCAAGATGACAATATGTAATTTATCAACTAGTGATTTCCTAGTGTTTTTTCTCTTTTTTTTTGAATTCTGCATTGTTGCTACCGTTTTTTCTTTTGCTTTTTTTCTCTTTTGATAAAATTTTTTAAAAATGCATAATTGCTATTTTTAAAAAGAGAGGAAATAGGAAGTGCTATAAAAGATATAACTGCATGAATTAAACATTAAAAATTAAGTGTGCAGGATTGATAACCATATGTCTAAGTTCTTGTTGAATTGTTGAACAGATCTGTTTGCAGTCTCACTGCTTGAATGTCTACTTTGCATGCTTTAATTTTGTAACTTGAACAACTATTTCTAAAAGGACAATATGTAATTTATCAACCAGTGATCTCTAGATCTTTCCAGAGTGAGATGATATCTCAATGTTGTTTTATCCTTTTTTTGAAATTCTGTAATATTTCTACCTTTTTTTTGTTTTTTTTTCTCTTTAAATATAAAAATAAATTCATCCTTAGGAAGGCATTTTATCTCTGAGCCTCAGGCACATGGACTCCTCATTGCACCAGAATCTCTCCAAGCTATAATTTGGGGCTAGGTTTGTATTCCCGTTTCTTCTCCAGTGATAGTATGTTTCTTTTTCTTCTGTTTTTCTGCTGTTCTCTCCCATCTTCTATGTATGCCCTGTGTGTCTGTGACCACCAGAAGCTATCTTGTCAGTCCACACTTCTTCTCCAAGTTATTATTTATTCTACCTGAATTCTTCTTACCAGTATTTTCTTATTACCTATGCACCAAGTAAGAAAATGCTTAGGTTCTATCCATTCCCAAAAGCAGTTATCTCTTTTTATATTTGGGGCTAGTTGGTTTCCCTGCGAACTCAGCTCTCTGATGGCTTGAAGAAAAGTCTTGAACTTGCAGTTTGTTTATCTCCTCTTTCTGTAAGGGTGTATATCAAACTTTTTTCAACTCTTACAGTGTGAAATACAAAATGAAGTCTGACAGTCAGGTGCTTCAGAGAATTCCAAGTGATTTTAATCTGAATCTAAAGTTGAGGATCACTGCCTTTTAAGAAAAAAAAATGTTATTGTCAGTTCAGTTAAACTTTTCCAGTCAGAAATTTTCTACCTTTACTTGGCTGGCCACACTATATCACTCAAAATAATGCCAGAAGAACCCTATGAAGGTTAATTAAAGACAAGAGGCTAATCCGCTTCCCAGTATTTCCTGTTCTTCTTTTCTGTATGATTCAGAATATCTTCATCATTTCATGAATGTATCACATTTATTTTATCCTGTGATTTCCTTAAATTGTTGCCAAACTAAATAGATTTATTATTTTAAATGATAAATAAAAAGACACAAAAGCAAAGGAAAAGATAAAAAAAAAAGATAGTGGCTCCACAAATATATTTACTTCTTTATTTTTCAAACCAGGGAAAGACTGAACATGAAAAAGTGGAGCATGAAGAAAAGAGGGAGAAAACACAGATGGAACACACAAGCCCATAAGTTATCTTGTTATGTATACAATTTATATATATATAATATATATATATATATAGAGAGAGAGAGAGAGAGAGAGAGAGAGAGAGAGACAGAGACAGAGACAGAGACAGAGACAGAGAGACAGAGATATATGAATTTTCCAAGTCAAAATATTTGGGATAAAATAAGAAATGGCCAGTCAGATGTGGTGATGCATGCTTGTAATTCCAGGACTCAGGAGACTGACACAAGAAGATTGCTGTGAGTTTGAGGTCAGCCTGGGCTACACAATGAGTTCAAGGCGAGCCTGGATCACAGAGCAAGACTTTGTCTCAAAAGAATAAAAATAAAAAAATTAAAAATTGTCCCCTGTGTAAATTTACTCGTTTATTTTCCATGGTAACCATGTCAAAGTAAAAATTAAAAACTAGTTCAAATGCACTGTTCAAAACACAAAATCAGAGAATCAAAAGAATAAAATATCACATAAAACATTCATTCCTAGGACTGTGGTGTGCTGTGATTCACAATTTCCAATGTTCATATCTTTTTCTTTCTTTGGGAAGAAGAGCTATTAGATAATTTTCTAAAAAGAATACTATTAAGAAGCTTGCATGACTGGGGATTTAGCTCAGAGGCATAAGTGCCTGCCTTGCAAGCGCGTGGTCATGAGTTTGATCCCTGGTACCAATAAAAAAAAAAAAAGGAACTTGCAAAATTTTCCTTATCCTTTTACATTTCTGATTTGTATTACTATATTAATAGGCAATACTTCTTAATATGCCAATAGTCTCCAGTTTTAGTAATGTCCCAGATTCTCTCACAAATGTGTGTCCCCTAGCATTTTAGGAGCATCTAGACACACCACAGAAGAAATACAAAATTAATCCTATCCTGATTTTGGGGTCTTTTTTCCTACCTGTACCACTCTTCGATCCAATACTGAAACACACAGAACACTTACATGCATGTACAGATAACTGATTTATATCCCTGGAGCCACTCCAAAGTGAAATGTAAGTTCTAATCTTACATGTAGTGCACTCCCTAGCTCTTGGATATCACTGTTTTTATATATAGATATAGATATATATCATATTTATACTTAAGAAGTAGTAAATTCTATGACTTGCTTTCTTTAGTTTCAGTCTTAGCAAGTCTCATTTTCATGTGGTCATCTAGTCATATGCCTCCTACTCCAAAATGTAAATGCAGTAATTGCTTTAAAATTTGATTTAAGGTGGTTTAATGTCAAGATGTTGTTAATAATAACTTAAAATAATCTCCCAGATTAGCAAAACTCTACTTAAATTATATTTGCTAAACGCCTACTTTAGTAGGTTCATGTTTTAACTACTCCCAAAAATTGCAGTGTGCAGTCAATGAACCAAAAAGAGCATTCCCAATTAAGTGCTTTTACTATTCATAATCGATTTGGAAAAGGATCCCAAAGGTTGGCCAAAACACTCAAAACATAAAAGAAACTGTTGAACAAGTCCAGAAATATGCAGGCTGCAGTTGGAGTTCACTACCACTATCTGATAACTGTATGTTGTCCAGTTCACTGAAGATGGATTTCTCATTTGATGAGGTATATATTCTATTTTTAGTAATTAGATTTTCACTAGTCTGTATAAAGAAGATAAATGAGAATGCATAAAAATATATTTACTCAATAGATGTTCACAAGAATAAAGATATTTCCATTTTCTCATGCAAACCGGCCAGTTGTGGCTGGCTCTTTGTATCCCGAAGGAGCAGGGTATGTGTGAGAATCCCATCCTTCAGAGAAATGCAACTGACAGTCCCAAACAGGTAGATTTGGGTCAGTTCCAAATTTTCTCAGAAATATTTTTAAAATATTTAGGTTGGGGAAGAAAAAGAAGAGATAAAATAATGTCCCATGGCCCAATACCATTCCAAATAACTTGTGGCTGACTTCAAATAACTCGCTGTTTACTTCTGGACTCTGCATTGGCAGCTTGAAATGAGAGCAGTGTGTAAATCATTGACTTGATGAATCATTTTTGTTTGTTTTTTCCTTTGAAGCCAGAAAAGTTCTAGAATGCTTGAAATTGAAATAGCAAAAATGTCAATAAAACTTTTGTGAGACTGCTGTGTATTTGTGCTAAAATTGTGGAGAAGTTTAAATGATGAGAGACTCCATCCTGTTAGGATGGTAGTCATTAGAAAGAATATTTGGCTGATATCCAGAGAACACATCTAATTTTTATTTTCCTAATATAGTAGTTCTCACAGATGAAGGTGCTCCATGGAATAGCTATATTTGCTAGTCAACAGGTTGGTAAAATTTGGAATGAGAAACAGGAAAGTAAATGGTAATGAAATTCAGTCAACTTTAATTACTCCCTTTTTCCTACATCTTGCAGTAAATTTTTTCCTTTCAAAATAAATATGCTGTCCTTTGACTGGAAGTACTAAACTATAAATCTGAAGGCCAGAAAATTTTGCGGTTCAGATGAGAAAGTCTGGAAAAGCAACCTAAGTGAACACTGTGTATTTTCTTTGCATGTAATAATAGAAACTTCATGTTTCTCCTCTGATTTTTCAAGTTCTAGTCCAAAGCAATCATACAACCTCCATTTTTCTTGACATTCTTGTCCTGAGTTGACCTCAAGGAGACTAAACTGTTCTAAGAAGGCATAATAGTAGAAATTATATATAATGTGCAGAGCTACAAAATGTTCTGGTATTATTTGTAAAAGTTACACTATGTTCAAACTTCTCAATAACGTGACAGATGTGATACTGAAAAGTAATACTGCAAAAACCTGTAGGATAAAAACATTAATCTTAGAAAAATTCAAAAGCATTTCTGCAAATCAATAGTTGGAGCCAAAATGCACTGGAAATGAGAGACATCAGAGTTTATTTACAAGGACTTAAAAAGTTTCCAAATGTTCAATATTTAGAGTCCTGCAATTAGTCAAGATTAAACTGAGTGATTTCTGTTTGCTGATACTATAAACAAATCAAAACACTAAAAATTACACAATGCCTTTAGAAATTCAAGATTTTTCCCTGAAAATATAATTAAAGTTTTATTAAAACTTCTAACATTTTTCACAACATATCAAACTTTTATTTTATTTTATTTTATTTTATATTTTTGTTTTTTTGAGACAGAGTCTCACTATGCAGTTCAGGCTGGCCTTGAGCTCACTTTGTAGCCCCGGCTGGTCTTGAACTCACAATGATCCTCCTGCCTCAGCCTCGTGAGTGGTGGGATTACAGGCGTGAGCCACCATGCCTGGCTCTTCAGACTATTGCTTTATATAGTCTAAATATTTATCACACTAAAAGTTACTATATGAAAACAGTACCTACTACTATATTTTTATATCATTCATCCTGCATGTTAAGATGAACCATGAAATAGTAAATTCTACTTTTAACTGCCACTGTCAAAGTAAATGCATATCTTAGACAAAATCCAAAAAAAAAAAATTAACTTTCAAAATTTATGTGAAGTTTCTATTTTCCATAATTTAAAGCAGATCAAAAAAAAACACTTTATATTTCAAAACAGAAAAGAACATACTGATATGTACTAAAGAATAAGGAGGAATAAAGAAAGAATCTGATTGTAGTCACGATGTGTGCAGTTAATATTCCTAGAAATTCCTGCTTGTTGATGATTGAATTTAAATAGAAACTATGCAAAATTCTCTCTAAAGTTCAGTGCCAGGACACAGCTGCCATCACATCCCACTGGATGCTGCACATGTACTCGAGAATAGGAATGATAGAAACCGTAGAAAACCTAATCTAAACATGGATGAGAAAGAATAGCAAAAGCAATTCTGAGTCACAATGCCAAGACAGGGGGCAACATTACCTCTGACTTGAACTTTTACTACAAAGCTACCATGATGAAAAATAGTATACTACTGACAAAAACAAAATAACAACAAAAAGCAAATGAGGATAAATGGAAGAGACTAGAAGACAGAGAAACAACTCCAAACACACTAAGCTACTTTTATCTTTGACAAATACCTTCAGAGGAAGAAAAATAGCCTCTTTAACAAATGCTGGTGGAAAAACTGGCATTCAACTTGCCAAAGATTAAAACTAAACCCATATTTTTTACCATGCACTAAACTAAAACCAATGAAGGTCAAAGTTCTAAATGCCAAAACAAAAACACTAGGTAGGGTAGAAGATAGAATCAGTAGAAGCTTTGAAGACACAGGTATAGGGAAAATCTTTATGAACAGAACCCAAATATCACAGGAAATATCACAAAGAATCAACAACTGGGATCTTATCAAAAACTTTTGCACAGCAAAAGAAACCACCAACAGAGTGACAAAACAACACACACAGTGGGGAAAAATTTGCCAGCCTTTCCTCAGTCACAATACTAATGTGTATAAAATATAAAGAACTCAAAACAATCAGATGCCCTAAATGTAGACTCAATCCAAAAATGGGTATCTGAAATGCACAGACATTTTACAGATGATGCAGTAAAAATTGCAAATAAATATATGGAAAAATGTTCAACACCACATCTCACTCCAGAAAAATTGACTATTATCAAGAAATCAAAAAATAACAAATGCTGGCAGGGACATGGGGAAAAGGAACCCTTCTCCATTGTTAGTGGGAGTGTAGACTTCTGAAAGCACTGTGGAAATCAGTGTGGAGATTCTTCAAAAGACTAGGACTTCAGGTCCCATTTGACCCAGCTATTCTCCTTCTGGGTATCTTCCCAAAACAATCAAAAGCATCATATCACAGCAGTATATGAACACTCATGTTTATAGCAGCAGTTTGTAATAGCTAAAGCTATAAACAGCCCAAATGCCCATCAAAAGAAGAATGAAGATTTTATTTTACACAATGGAATACTACTCTGCCATAAAGAATGACAGACATGAGATATTTCTAGGTAAATACATTCACCTTGAGACCATAACTCAAGTGAAATAAATCAGACAAATATGTACAAATATTTCATGGTTTCTCTGATGTGAGAAATCAGAAATGTAAATAAGGACCAACAGGTATAATAGATATTATAAAATAGGAAGAAAATAGGAAACACAGCTTTTGTAAACGAAGAGGGGAGGAAGGGTCAAAGAGGGGAAGGAAAAGGAAATAAAGAATCAAAGATGTAAATTCCATATGGTGTTACTATATATACCTAAAATGTGTCAATAAAATTAATTTTTTTAAAAGATGGAGGAAAAAAAGATAAAAAATAATTAAAATGTATTATGTACATGTATCAAATCTCCAAAAAAGGAATATAATCATTATGTCATGCAAACATGTACAAAAAAATAAAAACTTAAAAAAAACAGCAGTCAGGCAGCCACTAACAGAATTAGAATTGTTCTATTTAAAACCTTGTTTATAGCAAATTGAGTACCTTGGGAGACTCCACTCGCAAAGCTGCCTTTATTTACCTAGCAACAGAAAAACATTGTGTGATTCCATGTCTAATGTAGTCAAAATCAAACTACTAGGAATCCAATTAAAGTAGTAAAATTTGTCCACAGTCAGTAGCAACATTAATAGAAACAGGAAATAGAATAAAGACTATCAGGTGGTGGGTGAAGGTTTGTTGTTTAATTATAGAATTTCAAGTTTACTGTCCAAAAAGTTCTAGAGATCTGTTTCTATTACAATTTGAGTATCCTTAAAACCACTAAACTATATACCTATGATGATTAAGATGTGTCATGGTTGATACACTGTGTCAACTTGAGTTTACAAGTTTAACTAAGAGACTCAGCAGGGAGCCAGGATCCTTACTTTGTAAATACCTGAGTCTATGCAAGAGGAAGCCATGGAGGTTGTGTGATTGTTACATCCACCCTGGAAGTGGTGGGGGTGGCCTGTGTGCCATACAAGGGAGGATACCAGGCTTGTTCTCCCCCTTTTTTGCTCTGGCTGCTTTTGCAGCTTGCTGCCTTGAAGTGTTGCCCCTGTGCCATGCCACCCTGTCTTGGTGCCAGCTGATTATAGACTGAAACCTCCACAAACAGTGAGCTAAATAAACCTTTCCTTCTTTCATTTTGTGTGTTGAGTATTTTGCCCCAGCAGTGAGATAAAAATAACAAAGATAAGATAGTAGTATTTTTTCTATGTGCTCCTTACTACAATACAGTATTCCAATTTTTTTTATAGGTTGATAAGTTGATCCTTAAGTAAATAAATTACAAGAGACCTCAAAAAGCCATGATAATATTAACAAAGAATAAACTTAGGGAATATATGTTACCAAATTTTGAAAGTTACTAGTAAACTTTAGTAGTGAAAAGAGTAAGATACTGACATGGTCAATATATAACAGCCAGCTGAACTGAACTGAGTCATCATGGTTCTGGGTGCAGAAAGCCCAGTTGAGGATTGTTACCAACAGCATAAAAGCAGAACAGGAGGGGAAGACGGCATACTGTTCATCTATTGGGGAAGCCTGTCACACTGGTTTCTGTCATATGAACTCAGCTGTTACCTCATCAGAGAAGCTCAGATCACCACTGTCACTGAGGATGACTGCGGATCCTTTTGGGGGAGCTCGAACCTTACGTTGAGCATCACTTCTTTATTCCAGTGCAGATCTCTCAGTCTGCTGGCACAGATCCTTCATCCTGCTGGCACAGGCTTCCCAGCTTCCGCCGCTGACCTTTGGGTCTTCCCATTGTAGATCCTTGATCTCAGACTTGCATGAGACATTGCCGTGGGCTGTAGGCCTCCAGCTAAACTCATGAAGGACACTGCCGTGGGCTCTAGGTCTTCAGGCGGACTCATAGAGGACATGGCCATGGGATCCAGGCCCTCAGAGTGATACTTTGGGTTTCTAGTGTGTGGATAGGTTTCTCATATCCTTTTTCATTTGACTTTTCAGATGAATATTATAAAATAGTCCTATAAATTATGTGTCCTGTATTAGATCTTTTTCCTCATAAACCCTGACAACAACACTGACAAAAAGATAAGCATATAATGTAATAGAATAGAAATATGACCCAGACCTAAAACCATACTTTAATTCAAATTGACTTTTAACAACAGTACCAAAGTAATTCAATGCAGACTAAAAAGTTTTGTAATACATATTACTGGAGCAACTGGTTATATACATTCTAAAAAATAAGGTGAATGTCTATCTCACACTTTATACAAAAACTGACCCAAAATGAATTAACGGCTAAATGTAAATTCTAAAAATATAAAAAATCTTAAATGAAAAGAGAATTTTAAGTTTTGTAATTTTAGGCAATGATTTCTTAGATATGGAACATCTAAAGCACAGATACAAAAGAAGAAACAGGAATTCAAATTCATCAAAACTAAAACCGTTTGAGTAAATGTACACTAGTAAAAAACAAGACAAGACAATCTATAGAACTGAATAACATTGACAAATATGTGTTTGAAAAAAACCCTATGATTAAGAATATATAAATAATTCTTATAAACTGTCAGCATCAGTGAAAAAGAAAAATAACCCATTTCTATAATAAGAAATGTATGTCTACTAAAATAAGAAATAGATATTTCTAAACAGAAAATATTCAAATGGCCAATAACCACATGACATGCACTCAACATCAGTGGTTATTAAGAAAATGCAAATCCAAACCACAGTAAAATATTTCATGCCTACTAATATGGCCATAATATTTTTCATTTCTAAAAAATGCTGTTTTTATAAGAATGTGAAGAAATGGGGATACTTACATATTGTTTGTAAGAATGTAAAATAGTACACTTCTTTGAGAAAGTTTGGCCATTTCACAGAAAGCTAAGCAAAGAGCTGCCATATGACCTAGTGCTCACATCCATAGTTACATACATCAGAGAACTGAAAATATATGTCCCTGTACACCAAAGTTCATAGCAGCATTATTCATAACAGTCAAAAAACGGAAACAATTAAAATGTCCTCCAGCTGATGACTGGATAAACAGAATGTACCAGATTCACACAATATTCTGCAACAGAAAACAAGAAGCACTGATCACCCCTACACGATGAACTGTGAGCACATTACATGAAGCAAAAGAAGTCATGTATAAAAAAATCACAGTGAACTACTCCATTTTTGAAGTGCTTTGTATTGGCAAACTAGAATAATAGAACATATAAAAACAGTTCTGAAAGAGTCAGGCAGAAGCTTAGGGAAGCACTGCAAATAGACACAACTATTTTTAGGGGAGATAAGAATTTTCTAGAATTTGATTTTTTGTTATAGTTGTGCAACTGTGTATATGCTGGAAAACGTTGAGTTGTATCCTTTAAATGATTGAATTTTATATTATGTAAATTATGTCAATACGAAATCTATGTATGAAGGTATTAAAATAATATTTGTAAAGCAAGGAGGTCAAAAAAATCTGAATAAGGAACAAAAGAGAAAAGAGCTGGAAGAAAATCACTAAATCTAGCCTAGCAGCCTGGAATCAAGGTCATAGACAACCAGGGAAGTTATTCAATCAAATAGAAAAATGTATTTATGAAGTCATAGTAATTAAAAAGCACTGTTGTGAAATTGTTTTATTTTTCCATAAAATAAATAGAAAAGTGTCTCTGTTATTTGGGTAAATACTTTGATCAATGGAAATAACAGAATGATTCTATGTGTTTATATTACTTCAGTTTGTGATAAAAAATGTCAACAAAATTAATGGAGAAAGGATGAAGAATTCTATCAAGGGACTAGAGAAACTGACTCTCCATTTTAAGAAAAGAATGAGTATGCTTGATTCTTATGTAAGCAAATATAGCTGGATAGCTTAATGTTAAAAATGGTCATAAAAATATTTTGCTAAATTTACATTAGTTTTCCTTCAGACTCTCTTAGAAGTAACTCTGAAAAGACAACCAAAACATTTATGAAGCTTTCATCCTAGTGAACACTTTTCCCACAGGAAGTAAAATACACAGTGTATAGTAAACACTTCTACATATATATGAATAACGTACATTATTGGATTCTTTCAAAAATAATTAATGAAAATATTTGGAATTTAAATGTGGAGGCAAATGTTATATGAGTTGGAGTAGTTCTCATACTACTTAATAGTAACTTTTGCTTTTACTACAAATTTAAATGATCTTTTAGACTTTAACAAGAAAAGTTTTCAATGGTCAACCCAATCTGTTCTCTTGAATTTAACATGAGCCTTGTCTGTATGCATTTTTTAAAAACGTGAATGTGGAAAACTATCTGGAAAATTAGCCACAAGTTGAAGAACAGTTGTTCAAGTATTCAAGGTTAAAGTGTATTGTTTAAATGAATACAGTGATTTAAACATCAATAGTAAGAGGCGAAGGAACCTGTAAATAGATACATAGGAATCTCCCATATCCAGGATTAATTTTATAACACCAACATATTTATGGACAATTTCTTAGGAGGGAAAGAAAATTTTAAAAATTCCAGTGTAGTAACAAAAAGTGTTCAGAATGAGGAACCTGATGTAAAAAATGAAAGCTATCAACTTTTTTAAAGTATTTGTAAATCACTGGCAAAATGTATTTGTATAATTTTAATAACAATATAACTGAACTATTTCCCAATATAATATTCTAAATTAAAATTCTATCTACTTTCTCTAATTAACAATTTGACAAATTAAGGGGGGCTAATAAACACAGACAGTTTTCACTTTGTGTTACAAATCATATATCAGCATTGTGTGCTCCCTCTGCCCTGCAAACAAGCTCAATTACCACAGGATCAGTGCAAATGGAGAACAGGCTTCAGATTACTCACATCCCCATTAACATGGTGCTGTGCAAAGCAGGGACTGACCATACTGATTTATTTGGTGGATTTCTTGATAATTAAAATTAAAAGAGCAAAATCATTCGTATGAACTGAGTGAGTGTTTGAGCTACTGCTTTCTCCTAGTTTATGCACCAGATTTCTTAGGTATTCTTGCTAAATTACTCAAATGAGCTTTAAAACTTAAACATATCTTCTAAGATTTACTACTATGGAATCGTGGGTCTATAACCATGAAGGGTTGAATAATGTAAACATCTGTATGACAAATGTTCATGTATGTATATATATTTACTTTGTTTCATCATCTAGGGTTACATGGTATTCAGAGAAAACTTCCATTATAAAATAAACCACTAACCATTTTTTATATAAAGCTTTAGAGAAATCAAGGTTCTATAATTGTATTTAAATAACATTATGTGGTATTTGATTGAGTGATACACGTTTTATAAATTCTTACCAAGAGGCAGACATGGTCAGCTAGTATTTCTAAATACTTATACACAAGACACTGTACAGACATCATGACATGTCAGTAGCATCAATCTGAATTTACCAACTGTCTGAGATTTCACTCTTCAAATATGAACATTTTCTATAATGAATTATTAGGATGTCAGCTTTTTTTCTCTTTACAAATTCATGGTATGTACTTCAGCTCTTAGGGAAAATTAAACTAACTAAAACTAACATAAACAAAAAACCTTTTCTGCATTATTTAATAATGCAAATGAGGTTAAAAGGGTAAATAATTAGCTAAAAAATATGATATTAAAGACAGGCTCCCCTAGTTCTCCCATTTGCTGAGAATTGAGAATTCTGTAACAGGTTCTATAAGGTAAGCTGTTCATATCATTTGGGCAAAATGGAATTATTGAAAAGGTGAATGAAAATTATTTTCACTAAGCAATGTAATAAACACATCTGACCTTTAGAAAATGAGTGAAAATTTTTCCTCTTTGTTCTGGCACTACCACAGATTTTGTCTCTGTGCTTCCCAGAATCAAATATTGATAATATTTAGGGACATCAGTTTCTTATATGCCTTTTGAAATTCCATTGCTTATGGTTATATTTCCTGGCCTCCATTGGCTCTCAAAATATGTTCTCAAATCCTTTGAGGTTCTATTTGTCCATCTTGTCAACAAATATTCAACTTTCATTTGCCTGTAAGAGATGTATTACTTTCTGTCCTCTTTGTTTTCACATCTAGATAAGGGATGGTATAGATTCTACTAATATTAACATATCACAGCATATCACAACTTCAAATAGCAGAGACCAATACAGAGAGTACAAGTGAACCAAAAGATCTCAACACAAGTCACTGGTTTTAGCCACTTGAAGAGGTTAATCCAAACTGCCTCTCAAAAATCTTCATTTAAAAAAAATAGTTGGCAAGGAAATTGAGCCTTCAAACTCTTCAAAGAATAACATCTGCACTTTGTAGGGTTTTTTTTTTTACATAGATAGTACTTACCAAATTTAAACTTTTCCAACCTCCCTGGGCTCTGTTATATGTGATACTGAGTTCATTAATAGTTGAAGTGTACTCCATGTAGATCAGTTTCTAAATTTCAGAATAGGTTAGCTAATACTGCACTAACCAAAATCTGAAAGTTTGTTTTAAGAAAAGTTATTTCTATTTCTCACTCCAAGTTGATGTATATGCATTTCTAAATTAACACTGGCAATAGAAAAGAAATGTGATGGATTTTAAAAGGGGCTTTAGATTTTCTTCTCACAAATGACACATTATTTTTACTGTCATTTTATTTCTAAAGTGCACCATATGGTCACATATAATATGAAAATTTAGAGACAATTTTTTATGTCCAGATAGAGAGGAGACGGGGAATATTTGTGTCAGCCTTAATGAC
Source organism: Hydrochoerus hydrochaeris (assembly GCA_004027455.1). Classification (NCBI taxonomy): domain Eukaryota; kingdom Metazoa; phylum Chordata; class Mammalia; order Rodentia; family Hydrochaeridae; genus Hydrochoerus; species Hydrochoerus hydrochaeris. Next base: position 67,830 of record PVLA01008853.1, on the reverse strand, counting down.
CAGTGGCATATCTCTCAGCACCTATATTTCAGCTCTGTTAAGAGTATTTAAAAGCATTCCACTACAAAGTCACAAGTACTAAAAAAAAAACATTCTAACAGCAACAAATGTTGGAAAAGATTTGAAACAGCCAATGTTCTCATACATTGTGCTGATGGGATTATAAAATGACATAATCATCTTGGAAACCTGTTGACCAATTGATTATTTAAAATTAAATACACCTCTACACTTCGATCCTATGATTCTAATCAAAGAGAAATGAAAACATACTTCTATAAAAACTGTTGTACAAGGATGTTCAATAAGATGTGTTCATAATACCTCAAATCAGCTTACATGTCCATCAATGGGAGAAAAAACAAACTGCCATATATTTATGTAATGAATATTAGTCAATGAATAGAAAAAAAGTAATGATGATATTCAACAAATAGGAAGGAACACCAAAATATTGTTTTGAATCGAGAAAATCAAGTAACAAAGAATACTATATACTTTGCATTCAGTTTTAGAATATGCATGTCCAGAACAGCTCTTGAATTTTCTGGGGAAAAGGGTAGTGAGAGAATGGAGAAATAAAGGTAAGAGACAGAAAGCTGAGGTCAGGTGGAGTCCTCTGCCTGGATGGGAGGAAAGGAACTACTCAACCACCATAGCACATATATTTGTACATCTGGCAGCTTGGTGTCACATGACACCCCCTTTGCTTAGCAACCCATTGCTTGGATTGTCTCAGGGTTTTGCATTTTCTGGACTGAAGTACCTTGTTCATGGGCTTGCGTTGGGCACTCTTTGTTCTTCAGCAAAGTTTGCCTCACTCCTACATATATGATCAATTTTCAGCTTCAGTCATTCCAAATATCTTCCCCTTTTCTGTCTTTGTGATTGCAAATCAATACATATTCAGATGAGGTTGGAGTTGTGTTTGGAGGACTCTGCAGGCTTTCTTGTGGTTATATTTTTTGGTTGGATATTTAAGATCAAGTTAGAGTAAGGCCTGTGTTAACTAAAATTAATCACTTACTATCTATCAAGGTCAGTTAAGTTGCCTCAGGAGTTACCTGGGAACCATACACAGCACCTCTTAGTACTTCTGTCAGCCATTTGGACAAATCACAGCCATTGCTTGACTAAGTTGCTTTCTATAAAAGCTTGGGAGATTTTTCTCTTCTGGTGACTCCCCTGAGGCATGCTACGTATCTCTGATCCCTTTCCTCTGTGGCACCACAATCTTCTTTGTCAGAAGACCAGGGATTCACTGAATTATGGGATGTTCCAGCAGAAGTTCTCTTATGTCCTGGGTCCTCACTGCCCTTGGAGGGATAGGGCCAAAATATGGGCTGTCCTCCTAAGCCATCTATCTTTCTAGTTTTTGGTCTTCAAGCATCAGTTGTTGAGCATCCAGAAGAAAAGATTAATGACATTACATTGTAATAGAAGCAGTAACATTATCATTACAATCTTATGTGAATGTCAAGCACTTTAGAACACAAAATACAAGACAAAATTTTCTCACAACCATGGATGTATTAGTATTTAAATCCCTGAAGAATGTTAACAGTTACATATTCTACACAGAAAATTAGAAATCAAAAATTTATGTAATATTGTAACATGACTATCATGATGGCATCTTTGCAACACACCTGCATTTTCATTTTGACATAAAAACCCCTTTTAGTCAATCATCCCTATCTAATATCTAAGAATCTTTTACCTAATTTGCTGACTGTAATGAGATGTACATGTCATAAATTTTATTAAAGAAAAATGCCAAAATATGAAAGAAAATTTTATTACCATAACCCTGTTTTACAGTTTGGAAGACCTGCACATCTGGAGACATGAATACATTTAATACCTCATGAGATTAATGACAATCAATTGTCATAGCCATATGAAAATCTTTCATCCAAAGCATGTTTAAATCAAACCTTTTTATCTGGAAAACTTTATTCTTTTGATGATAATCAATGTAAATGTATCACAGTAACATATTTTAATAACAATTACTGGGGTGTCTCTCAGAAGGCTATGGAGATCACTGGGGCTTGCTATTAATGAAAGCATGGCTGGAATTACATCCCAGGTAGCAGCAGCTTTATTTGCCAAAGAGGGACTTGACCAATAAATGAAAAAGAAAAATGAAAAAAAGTTGAGCTCAAATAAAAAAAAACAGGTGCTAACTTAATGGGCAAATGGACAAACAAAAAAGTATACATCTTAGCAGATTGGACAGACAAACAGATACATGACAGACTGACAATTGGCCTACAATGCCAGAGTGTACTCAGATATATTTTTAGTCAAATTAAACTATAATAACCTTTTACAATTTTAGAAATTTATAATTATAGTCTAGGCAGAGTTACTTGTAGGTTGCTTACAAGAGATCTATTAGAATTTGGAAGGAATAAAATCTTTTACCTATAATTAATATGTAATTTTAGTATTCAATTTTAAAATGACCAGAATACTGGTAATTTTGTGCCCTCCTCTTTCATGTAACTTTTAGTTCAGTTATCTCTATATGATCATCACCTGCTCAGGCATTTAGTTCCCGTTTTTGGTTACCATCTTCTGGGCAATCTGATTCAATTCTTTCAGTTGGCCCCAGGTGTGTTTAGCCCTATCTTCATCTATTGGCTATGGAACAGTCTCCTTAGCATCACTGTCATAGGACTGAGTGTAAACTTTTTGAAAGGTGTAATCAACTCTCTCCTGATCTGGGTCCATGATATAGCTGGGCAGCATACTCTGGCACCCTGATAGGCCATTCTGTGTTCTCTGAAAAAACATAAACATACCCTCTAGTCCAGATGAGTAGTGGGCTAGGACTTTTTGTAGCTTTCTTTCTTTCACCTGGTTACATTGTCTTTCTGCTGCTGTAGTTTCATGACTAGTAAGATTTAAAAAGTTAATAGTTTATACGGCCAAGTGAAGCCTTTTATGCATTGTGAATTTTGTAGGAAAGGATTCTCCCTTTTGTTTTTGTAATTGAATTTTGAGCATACAGTGAGCATGTGTAACAATTCCTTGAGCTGGAGGGTAGTAAGGAATTTCATGGTTAGGGAAATATGAAAATTTTTATATAATGTTTGGAAGACAGCACTTATAGGCTAGTCAGTGTCAGTCTTAAGTATAGAAAAAGAGAGAAAAAAACTGCATTCTGCATTTAGGTTCTCCGGGCTCCTGCTCACTGCTCCTACCACTGGCTGTGGCTACTGCTTCAATGCCTCAGGATGTAAGTGAGCTTCCCTGCAGGTAGCAGCTTGCCCACCTGAGGGGGAAACTGTTTCCCTCTTGGTCTCACCCTTTAGGACCAACACCTTGTTGGGGGTGACTGGTAGTGGGTCAGTGTCTGTCTGGCTGGTGGGGATGGGCTCCATCCCCAGTAGTTCCCAGGACATGGCAGTTGCCACCTCTATAGCCACAGCCCCCATTTTATTTTACACAAATTTATAAAAGTTTTATAATAACACTAAAAACCATACAACAGTTACTAATAAAATATGTGCAGCGTCACTATATTGAAAACTAAAAAATTGTTATAAAGATGCAAAAAAAACCCAACCTAAATAAATGTAGAGTTATACTGAATGTGAATTTGAAGCAACTACCCCTAAAGTAAACAAGAATTTTGAAAAAACAAGAGTTTGAGAAGTCATACTACAATATATCAAGGTTTACTACAAAGCCCTAGTGAGACAGTGATATGCTGGAGCCAGCCTATTATCAGCTCATGAAAGCCAAATGTTGTTTTTCATAAGTTTTACAGGTTGGTTATTGTTATATTGGCTATTTGAGATTATCTACTGTGAGAGTAATTTTTAAACAAAAAGCAGCAAAGCAAAAATCAGGACCACACTCTCCTCAACCACTAGGAGCCTGCTGGGCTGTGCTGTGTCACAGAAACTCTCTGAGCCATAGCACCCCTACTGATTGGCAGGGCTGTGGCAGGCCCCACTGGAAGTTTCCTGGAATAGATCAGCCTTCCACATCATTTCTGGCCTTGTATTCATTTTCCCAATGATACCCTTGGCTATATTCTGTACAGATAATAGAAGATTTTGTGGAAGGACAGATAATGGCTGTGCTGCACTTACAGGAACAGCATAACAATCTCAGGCTAAATGTCCTTCACATCCACAGTTGAAAACAAGTAACCTTGTGTTTTTTTTTGTGTGTGTGTGTGTGGTTTTCTTTCTTTCTTTCTTTCTTTCTTTCTTTCTTTCTTTCTTTCTTTCTCTCTTCTTTCTTTCTCTCTCTTCTTTTTTCTTTCTTTCTCTCTTTCTTTTTTTCTTCTAGGCCGTGATGAATAACACATGGAAATCATGAAAAATATATTACTGTTACATAAACAACTATCACCTGGGTGATAATTGTTTCCAAAGTAACTCCTTGTACTTATGAGAGGCCACTGTCCACACACTGGGTGGAAGTGCAGCTTCTCCACATGGCTTGCCTTGGACACTCTTTGTTCTTGTACCAGGTTTGCCTCTCCCTGCTACACGTGATCAATTTCTAGCTTTATTCACTCCCAAAAAGACTGGGCAAAACTACTTTAATATCATAGAGTTATGGTTTTACCATGAATCATAGTGGAAATTGGTCAGGAAAACACACAAAGAACTTTCCTGATTGATGGAAATTTTGTTTGTCCTTACTGAATGTTGCAGAAATTCATCAAAACAAATGGAACCATTTATTTAATATTTAAGAATTTTATTCTATGTTAATAATATCTTCAGGTTTTAAAATTTAATAAACCTCCAAAGGACATTTTACTCACACCATTTTTAATAGCACTGTATTTGACAGACCTACTACCATGTTTTAACCATTTTGGTATATTCAGGTTCAGTATGACACAAATTTTAAAGGTAGTATCTTACTTTATCCAAGAAATTTGGGTACACAATGTTTTAATAAAATGAAGAATATAAAATATATTGACATTATTTGATAATATTCCAAAAGACCAGAAGAGTCTCATGCCATATTTTAAAGTCTATAAAATTCAATTCATTTTGCAATACTATAGCTGTTTATTCAAACTGTATTTTAAAAACACATGACATCAGGTAGATGCTGACACCTGGTGGGCATTTTCATCTTTAATTACAGCAGGTATAAATCTATTATATATTTATGTGCATCACTTAGAGGAAAGCTTGTGCTTTAGATTTTATCTGAGTATATTATCTAACTATGCAATGACAGACCAAATGAGTCTTTAGTCTCTTTTCTTGCTTAAGTAATACCAAAGCATTTAGAACATAATCACAATGTAATGAATGTCTGTTTCAGTCTTACATATGGAGGATCCTTAACAAACACATCTTTTTCCTCCCTCTACTTTTTTTACTTTCTTCATCTTCTTGCTTCTGATTGTGCTCTGGCTCCTTCTTCTCTTATTTTTAACATATACCCATAACAAGTAGTGAGAAAGTGGAGCAAAGGATTATCTATGTTTACACACTATCTTTTTGGATTGGCTCCAAATTTGTTTCTAAATGGTTTTAGTTTTGAAAATAGCAACAAAAATGTAAATTATTATTGAATTATTACTGTTACATAAACCAAAGCTAAATAATTTTAAGCACTCAAATTTAACCCTAGGAGATTTTTCCACTTGGATATAGCTTACTTCCTTCTGCAAATACAACATTTCAGATATTAAATTTCTTGACTGGGGAAGAAACAAGTTAGAATCTTTAGGCTGCTGTGGGCAACACACTGGGGAAAATCTGCATCCTCTACCCATTAAATCCAACCTGACATGTGCACTTGCTCTTTTCCCTTTAGCAAACAAAAGTCCTAGAGTACACGTTCTTTGCAACTTTCTTCTGTTTTAAGTGTTTCCAAGTGATTTGATCTAAGGAAAATTATAACTGGCATCCTACACTTTCATTCTATATTTTTAAATGCACCTCACTTTGATTTTGTCTGTCCATCTGATATTGTCTCATAACAGGAATCTGCTTAAACATTTCAGGAAAGACCTTCCAGAAGAAATGCTATGTTGTCATCTTATTAAGTCATACATGACTGAACTTTCCAATTGCTAGTTACCTTAGGGGAATAGTTACTTTTATTTTTTAAACTTTACATTCATTCTTTTGCCATTTACATTTAACTGGTGAAATACATTGGGCTTTATCAAATTTTCATCCATGATTTTAGTATTCATCAATATATCTTGGCTGAATTAATCATTATTATGATTATTGTCTAATTGTGATTGTTCTGTTCTTCTTACTCATATATTTTTAGTTAACATTGTAAGAAAACCAACTCAACCGCTTTTTCTTTATTATATTAAGATGTGCTAACAATTACTTAATTCCATTGAGTATAATCCAGTTTATCAATCTTATCCCAAAACTGTCAGAGTTGGTCAGTGGGAATCTGATTGGCTTCTGTATCCTTTAGAAATGGCCTATCATTCTTCAAAATTTTCTTACTTTATGACATAAAATAATATTTAAGACTGCTTTCCTTTTTCCAGTTCTAGAAGCAGCCTCAAAGAGCCTTCTTCCTTTAATGAAGAATATGTAAGAGAAAGTAACCTACACAATGCATGTTTATTGGGGTATTACTATAGAGATATGCTCAGACACACTAGGGAATATATATTTTACATGCAAATATTCATAGCTACATGTTTCACATTGAAACTGTCAGTTTGCACTAAAAATCCCAACACCACAAATTTGATATATCATGCTCCTTTTCTACATCTTAAATATCTGCCTCTAATGGTAAGAAGCCTGATTCCCACTGTCCTGAGTTCATCAGTTCAAATTCAACTCTAAGTAAGGCATCTCCCATTGATACAACTGTCCTCCTTCCCCAGTATCCCTCTAGTCCAGGCTGAACTGCTGCTTCCACTGTGCTCCTCTGCCAATGATCACCATGCCCTGCTCTGACTCCAAAGCTACACACCTGTGGAGGTCACCAGACTTCCAGGGTTCCCCAAACACACACACTGCTCTGCTGTGATAAGAGCATATTCACCTATCAAAGGTCAAGAAAGCCAAGTGATTCCAAGTCACTTATATTAGTTCAAGCTTCCAAACAAGTAGGTGTTAAGAGTGGATTAAATCTGTAAGGATTTTTTTCAAGGAAGTTTCTGTGTAACGGAAAACAGGAAAGAGCCAGACAACCGCGGGAGTACAAGCAAGTCTGAGTCTAAGTGAAAAAAAAAAAAAAAATATGAGTGAAGTTGCATAGAAGGATAGAAAAAAGTTGGGCAAAACCTGCAGGAGTTCACAAGCCAAAAAGGCTTTTAGAAGAGTTCCATGATTTCCAGAACTCTCTCTCACTTAGTAACCAACCCTGACAAGATCGCCTAATTACTGGTGGCAAATAGCCTGTAGGAAGTATGGGATGATCACAAAGTTGCAAAGCTGCAATTACACTCCCTGTAGTTGGAATAGCGTAAGCTACATTCTTGTGGCTTCCTCAAAACTAATATGATTTTTCCCTGATTACAGTTTAATATTACAACTCAGAATAAAGTCATCACCACAATAAAATAAGCATTCTCATATAAATAAGACTTTAGGGACATACCAAATATAAAGGCATAATTTGCAAACCACAGAACTTTTTTTAAATCAAAATTCAGATACAAAAGGAATACCACTTAAAATCCTTTTCGCATAAAAATTCCTGGAGTTATGTTCTTTAGGTTTGTGGAGAAGAGTTGTTGTTGAATAAGAATATATTATTTATCAATTCACTAAGCCATCTGTCTAGTGTTAGCAGCCAGTTCTAAACATGGTGTCTTAGTCACTTTCTCATTACTGGAATAAAATACTTGACACCCACAAAGGAGGAGAGGTTTATTTTTGTTCATGATTTCAGTCTACAGTCCACAGTCTGTTGTCTGCAAGGCAGGAACAGGACATTAGAAGGGCATGGTTAAAAAAAAAAAAATGTCCTCAATCCATAGCAATCCAGAAACAAAGAGAAGCAAGGAGCAGAGTCAAAAACATTCATAACATTCAGGCCCCCAGAACCCCAGCTCCTTAAACTCACACAGCTACTGAACATACTCAATATATCAATCCGCAGATGGGTACAGTGCCCTCCATGTTCCAGTCACACCTTCCAAATACTTGAGGCTTTTGCAAGACATTTCAGATCTAAACAGCAACACATAGTGAATAACCAAATCTTTTTTTTTTTTGGGGGGGGAGAAAGAATAAAGACTTTTTGTGGAGAAAAGTGTATTCATTATCAGTGAGCCATATCATTTCAGAACCTTGATATTTCATTTAGAATCTTCTTTTTCTTGACTGTTGTTTTAAACTCTCTCAAATATACACAAGGGCAAATTATTTACATTTTGGAAGATGTAAAATAAGGCATCTGCAGTGGCAATGTAGAACTAATCTACATTGCAGAGTTTCATTGACAATTGTAGATGTAACCTCAGGCCCTCAAGCAACAATTCAGCATTTCATAGTTTCCTGGTTACTACCTTTGAGTTTAATCCTCACATTTCAACATCAGCTTGGGTGAAGGCCATATGTTTAAATGCTGTAAACACAGTTTAAAATTGGTATAATTCTGCAAAGGCTTAACCCTTCAAAATATTACACAAGATATATAGCAAGAAATGTTATGTATAGATATAAAACTAAACACAATAAACAGACAAATATGTAAAAATATAGGACATTTGTAAAGATTTTCAGATGATTCTTGAAATATCCCTGAAATTCAAGTAGAAAAAAGTACACAGGAGGAGACAATTTGAGAACAACCTTCACATGATAAAGGGAGTAAAACTATTTCTAAAAATATTTATGGTTTACAATCAGCCAATGCTTTACACATATTTACTGAATGCCTACTATGTGGCAAATATTATCTGTATAGAAGAGAGGTGTCTTTAGTCACATGTGTCTATTGAGCAGTTGAAATGTGGCTCGTTCAAACTGAATACAGTGGTCTAAGTAAAATTTTGGAAGCTGAAAAAAAAATTGAGTGTAAAATATTCACTGACAATTTTACACTCACCATATATTTAAAGGAAGTATTCTCAATAGAATCGGTTAAATATTCTTAATGTTAATTTACCCTATATCACTATGCTTTCCTAATGTGATATATACTGGATAATTTTAGATCACAGAGGTACACATTGCACTATATTTCTATTAGAAAAATATAATATTCATGATTTCACCAAATAAATCTGACCTACTTAGGGCCCAGTAGGACAGCACTCCCTCCCCTACTTTGAAGTTATGTGTGGCAAAGAAGATTCCTTTAATCAAAGAATTATAGGGAGAAGTTTCCTTTCCCAGAAGAGGTGATGCAAGGCATTGTGCAATTCACGTCCCTCAGTTTCTGTTACTACAAAGAGACATCTGTGTTCTTGGCAATCTAGTGATTCAAAACGCTTCCATCTCCACCTTGGACATGTAGTTTCAGGAGACATAGACTTTAGTGAATACTTCTCCAGAAATGCCAAAAAAAATTAATCACCAGCATCCAAGTAAAAATAATTATTTAAAAATTACTTGTGCCAAGATACTGGCTTATTTAATTGTAAAATTAATTTTATTGGTATACTTTAAATACACAAAATAATCATATTATCATAGAAAATTTGTTCCTGTACGTGATTTTTCCCCAACTCCCTCTCCCCTCTCTTATTGATAAGATCTTTGTTTCCATTTTCTCCTTCTCTTTGCTGTTTTTTCTTGTCCTTTCCTTCCTTTCCTCCTCCACCCTCCCTTGTTCCCTTCATATTTTTCAATATCTATTATATATTTTGGTCCTTAATTACCCTTCCATTTTGCCTACCAGAGAAATAATGCAACATTTAGACATGTATATCCATTTATTTCACTTAAGGAATATTTGTTATAATAATGTTCCTGAATTTCTCATTGAGAAAAGGACCAATTCTGTGCATGGAGCAATATAAGCCTGCATTATCTTGCAGTGTGAGAAAGCAAGAAATTGACAAAAGACAAAGCAATGGTAGGATCTCAAAGAGTCACACGAGAAAAAGTACTCTAAACAACAAAGCTGAAGCAACTAGAACCAAAAATAACGTGGCATTTTATTATATTCCAAAGTATACATTGCATATCCATGAGTCCATATTTATATAAATAGATAAATTTATGAATATAAACATAATATAAAATGAGAGACAAGCAAAATTTCCCTTATAGAAGAATTCAAATAACTTAATTCAAATAACTTACATTAGATGCTGTGATCATCACTTTCATCAAAAAGGTGAAACTACATTTCTCACTGTTTAAGTAAATGTCATCCTGAGTCAGGGATTTAGCTCAGAAGCATAAGCGCCTGCCTGGCAAGCGTGAGGTCATGAGTTCAAACCCTGGTACCAAAAATAAATAAATAAATAAATAAATAAATTGAAAAGTATATGTCATCCTTACTGATTTACTTCAAATTAGTACATGGAGAAGCAAGTGGTAAGAACAAGTAACCTTCAGTGGATAGCGGCAAATACTACTTTATGCACATGGTCAAAAGTTATTACCAAGGTAAGTCATATTGATAGCAGTATCATTAATATATGTAGGGAATGGCACTTTGTACTGTGGTCTTCTTCCCCAAAAAAACCATATCCTGCCTAAATGAGAAAACTTTTAGGGAAAAACAAATTGAAGGAATTTCTGAAGAATATCTTACTAGGACTCCTCCAAACTATTGAGTTCATGAAAAATCAAAGGAAACTGAAAAACCATCACAACCCCAAGTTATCTGAGAAGACACAAATAAATTTAATCTGGTATCTTAAATAGAGTCTACAAACAGAAAAAAAATTAGAGGAAATAATAATAAAGCCTAAAGAACATAGGGAGTACAATTAGTACATCAGTGTTAATTCATGAGTTGTGACCAGAGCCATAGTTATATAAGATGTTAACAATGGGAAACTGAGTGTGATGTACATGGGAATTCACTGTACTCTCTGAGTTTTCAGTAAGTCTGAACCTATTGGAAAATAAAAATTTCATTCACACTTTAAAAAAATAGATTTTAAGCAATTTGAAAATATCCTGTTTCTTAAGGGCAAAATAGCTAAGTCAAGATTCAGGTCTTTGACTTCCTGAATAACCTCCTGGGACCTTTTCTTAACCTCAGAGAATAGCTGCATCAATAAGAAGCTTCATTCACAAAGACAGCTGGAATTTTTTAGTGTTCATATTGGAACTGACTGTTTCAATTAGGCCTGAAAAATCAATGAAATTCTGAGTTTTTTTTAATTAGTAAAACATAACATTATGTTTATTACCCTTACTCTTTTGGTTGAACTGACCCCTTTAGTTTTGAATGGTTCTGGATCTAATCAAGTTTGGGTGAAAATTTTGCTGATTTCTGCATATAAAAATTAATTTTAGTTCATGTCTCTGGGAATAAATCAAAAGACGGGAGTAACTTTACTTGAATTAATGAATTTGTACAAACAAATACATGATTTAGAGCAAAATATAATATGATATAAAATCATTTCATATTATGATAGGGATTTTTATGTACTTTTGAATCACTAACCATTCTCATAAAATTCAAATTTCAATCTAATAATGTTAGGACAATGTTTACTGTATCTTTTTTTTAAATTTGGTTTATTTCTGTCCCTATTTCTTCCTTCACAAAATTTGTTCTTTCCTCCATATTTAACTCCACTTCTTAGTATTATGCTTTAGTTCAAGAGTATTCCCTAGATCCCCATGTGCTCTGAGGTGGGGCTTTTGGAAGGTAATTAGATCAGGGATTCACAGCAGAATATGCTTTTAGGAGGCAGGGTGTGGTCTGACTAGGCAGTCACTGGAGGTGTGACTTAGAAAGATGCAGCTCCTTTTTTGACTCCCTCTCCCTCGTTCCCACTCCCTTAGTCTCCCCCCTCTTTCTCTTTGGGCTGCCCTGACTGAGTGGTTTTTCTCTGCCAGACCTGTTAATTATGCTGTTTCTGTGTTTAAACCTGTGAATCATGGATTAAAGTTTCTGAAACTGAGAGCCAAAGTAAATTTCTGGTCCTCTAAATTGAGGGGCTGTGGGGTATTTTGCCCCATCATTGAGGAAGTAACTGAAACACCTGATGAGACACTTCAGCTAGGAGATCATCTATTCCCTTGAGATAGGAGATTTCTAAGGAAATCAAGGTACCAATCACTGGGTAGACTGAAACTGATGGCAAATATACCCTCTACATTTCAGTGTAATGTAGGGTCTGCTTAGGGACAGCACTTACCTGCACTGTGTATTCACCCAACTGCAGGGACATTGAACTCTCCTATAGGATCTGTAACTACATATACTCAACCAGATTCTTTATAAATGATCCAAGAATGAACTAGCAAATGGGAAAATTACTTTACAAATGTCTTCTGCCCATCATCTTCCTTCCCTTTATATTTAATAATTAGTCTCAGAATATTTTTCTTTCATAGCACTTTCTACGTCAAATTGATAGCACTTAATGTTCTATTATATCTTAATTGTCCCTTCCTCATGATGCCCCCCCACACACACCAGAATTGCACCAATGATGCTTTCTCTGTGAAATGTTTGTTATAGTACTTTTTCCTGTGTGAAATTTCTTTAAAAATATTATTTTAGGAGCTGAGGTTTTAGCTTATTGAAAGAATATACACGAGATCCTGGACAATTCCCCACACTACAAAAAAAAACTGTTATTTTATGCAGCATTCTAGATTTTATAAGATGAATAATAATATACTCAATATGATCATTTAATGTTTGGCTAAATTTTTTAAGAATTATGTATACATTATTTGTTTCTAGATGACCTAATAAATTAAAATTACTGAGTCAATCAGAGCTTTCTGCATACTAGTCAACAATGTCCATTTTGAAAATTACATGAGGTTCAAATTAATATATCATTTTAGAGTTCAGAATAGAAAATTAGATACTGTCCAAAAAGCAAATAATTAGAAAGAAAACAAACCATCTGAAGATTATCTAAGTCCATTTTTTTCTGTCAAGGTCAGAGAGAATCATCCATACAGAAGTTCAGAGGTAAATTATTTTTCCTGTTTGTAAATAAGCAGAATAAATCCTGAAATTTATTACTCATGTATAAAATCTGAACTAAAATATTTGATATGTCAGTAGTTTCAACATTTAAATTTAGAAGTGCATCTTACCTCTCCTTGGTAGCGAGGGAGTTGTCATCAAAAACTTGTTTTCCCAAATCTAACCTATCCATACATACCTTACTGGATTAGGTACATGGAGAATACAGAGAATTTTAAGATCAATACATAGCTTTCAGAGGGTGATAATTCATTTATTGTATTATTGTAATCTAAAATGGTAAAAAATAAAAAACCTGCTATCATAAGTGTTAATAAAGAAATACAGCTAGATCAATAGAGTAAATTCTCTAGTATTGTTCCTTAAGAACATCCTTATCTATTCCCACCCACAGTGATGCAGAAGCATCACCACATGAGGAAATATCCACTTACTTTCTTCTCTTTTACTCTGAAACACACCATGCATCCCTCTTCTTGTCTTTATTTCACTCCACTTTAGCCTGGAAGTGGTAATGAGCACTGGTAACTGGAAGTGGTAATGTTCCCTGGAATGTGCTTGGCTCTATGTCTTAGGAAGCTTTGTGACCTTAACCAAGTTATTTCCTCACTTAAGTTCAGTTTATCTAGATACTTATATCTAGATGCTAATAATAAAATGTGTCAGTTTATTGTAAGTGTTAATAGCTATTTAGATAACAGTAGAGAGTAACATCTAAGAAACATTGATTGTTGTCATTTCTGATCCAGTAGTTACCTGCCTCATTGGACTCAGGAATGAACCTTGGACAAGCTGCAGTACACTTCTGCAGCCAGAATGCTTTTATAGAGCAACAGCAAATAAACCTATATAAATACGATCTGGTGAATGGGACGTACAGAACTTCAGAGAGGAAATAACCTAGAAGAGTCAGATAAGTGTTTACAGCAGTACAGAATGTGTTACTTTCCCAGATAAACGCAAAATCATATTTAAATTCTACTTACAATACTTGCTACAAAAATTTGATATAAACTTGATGGCAGGGGGATAACTGGAATCGAACTTAGGACCTCGCACTTACCAGGAAGGAGCTGTGCTGCTGAGCTATATCCCTGGCCTGAAATAGACTTGCTTTAGATATAGATCAAAATAATAGCCTGATTTATTGTTCCATGGTTCCTTTTAGGAAAATAGTTCTTACAGATGACCAAGCCTCATATCTTAAATTTTGGCTGAAATTTAGTTTAGGCCATTTTTTTAATAATTTGTTTTAAACACTATATTTGTCTTTTGGCTATAAGAGCTTCATGACAGCATTAGCTAAAGGCATCTTTAAATTCTAATCCAAGGCTAGGAATCATAGAAGATGTGAATTTTGAACTTTAAGAATTCTTATCTCTTTAAAGCAAAGCCTGCTCATTAGGCCACATATGATAATATAAAAGAATATTCAATTTGTAAATAATGTAAGCTCTTTAAACATCTAAAATCAAGAAAAGCTACACAAAGGGGAATGCAGACTTCTCTTAAAAAGACAGACATGCTTTGCTTTGAATGACAAAGGTAATTTATATCAGTTTACAAATTAACCACCAGTATGACAAACTTGAAGCCAGTCAGTATGTGACATGGGGTATTATTAAATAAATGTCCTCTTGTAGTATGTTTAAGTTAATTTGTTTCAATTCATTAATTTTTAAATTAATCAGTTCTATATGTTCTTTGGCAGGGAAAAAAAGGGGCTTTCCTGCAGCTCAACATTGCCCTCCTATGGACTAAAGGCCATAATATGGCATTTCCTATATTTGAAAATAAGTAGGGAAATTGTACTACTGTAGCATAAGTTTGAGATCTTAGAATCCTCTGTGGTAGCACATATACCTGTCTCCAATATCCTTAACTTGATTATATCATATTTGATCCCTTCCTTCAATGTATCAGTGAACCCTGGAGAGAGTTCTTAACTTTAGATTAGCCCATGGTCTTGTAAGTGGCAATTATTACACAAAAGTGCACAAAATCATAACAGGCCAGTAGTTATTTCACAGAGTCTGCCCAATACCTGAACATTCCAAGGTAATTTTCCTTGCTGTCAACAAAGATAAGGAAAGGTGATGTCTATTTCCAAGCACTGTTGAAGAATATATGTCCTTGTCAGTCTGTTTGCCTAATATGCATGGAAAGAATTTTACTCAATCATCGTAAACTAAATAATGAGTCTGAAAAGTTGTTTTAACCTCTCTCAGATTCAGTTTCCTAATATTTAAAAGGATATTTTTGCTCCTACTTTGTAAGTGTAAATATACCAATAAGAAGTAACATAAGCAAAATCCCTACTTCAGCATACATCTTGATATATTAGTAGTTTAATAAAAGGTGGATGATCAATAAATTATAGTCATAATTATCACCTTGGGTTTTAGAGTTTGCCATGCCCTTTCATATATATTATTTAAAGTTACTTTATTAAGTAGGGGAAATCTCAAAGAACTTTATGAAAGTAGATGACAAATTCACCATTTGAAAGCCAACTCACGAGAGCAAAAACTTTCATCAAAGGTTTATGAATTAAAATGCATATCCACAGTGGAACATACTTCCAACTGCCCCTCACTTTAAAAGTCTTTTTTAGACCATAAAAAATCTGCATTCCAAGAAAGCAAAATAATGAGAACCATTTGTAAAACAAGCTGAAAAGATGAATCCAAAACTTTTAATTTTTGGCCAAAGCATGTATTTGTTCCAAACGGTGTTTTCAGTAACTCCTTTATTTTTCCTCCCTGTGGGTTTTTGGTGTGCTAAGATATACAGCTCCAGTGACTCACTACGTCAGTCCTCCCTTTGGCCTACCAGACTTTACTCACTTTGATTTCAAATGTATCATTTATGTCCATGTGTGTCCTCTTCAACATCTATCATGTTTAGGTAAATCAAACATCAGCTGTAATCAAAGAAGGGAAGCTAGTGATTCAAATCATTTAATTATTTTGCAGTTACCAAAAAGATGTCCGAATCAAAAGAGAATGTAGCATGTTGCCTGCAGCATTCACCAGAAATAAATTCAAAATGTTAGTGTATATGTTAGCTTAGAGAATACTACACAAGAAAACAAAAGGAGCCAGGTTGATAGTGTGCACTCAGAGTTATAGCCTGGGAGACTAAGACAGGATCTCGAGTTGGACCTTAACCTGGCAATTTAGGGACTCAATCAGATCTTATTTAAGAAATGATCTAAAGATATAGCTCACTTTAAAGACTGTGGATTCAACTCCAAGTAAAGTCAGAAAAAGAGAGAGAGAGAGCTGCTTAAAGACTGAAATGTAGTCCATTATTGTTTTGAGACCAAAAAAAATGAATCATTCATTATTCAGTGATGGCAAGGGACAGACACTGTCAGCACCTACAGAAATCATGTTTTCCAATGGGAAGGATGCTACCACTATTAGGTTATCTATGCTAGGGTTAAGGTGGAAACAGTGAGATCTTATTTGACATGACTTTCTTGTTTGATATATGCTTATGCTAATAGGCCTCTTCCTAAAGTAGAAGTCATGTGTAATAATAAAAAAAGAACAATGAGAGTTATTTCAGATGAGGAAATGATTTATCTCAAATGGAGAAATGATATTTCTTCAAAGAATTAGCATTCATAAACAAAGAAAAGTCATCATTTCAAACGTGTAAGCCTCAGATAGAGAAGCAGAGAAACTCCCACAAGATTCAGGTTCTAAACAGTAAGCCTGCTTCCAGAAACAAGCTTTATGTCACAAAGGATTTCTTCCTTAAAAATGTATTTGAAAAAAATGATAACAAAAAACCTCACCTTCAGAAATACTTTTCATAACTTCAATTAAAATTGTAACATTGCAGGGAATATTGTCTAAGCAGAAAGCATTTTTAAAATGTTTAAAATTCCTGTGTCCTTGAATTTAACAAGAAACAAGGAAAATTGTTGGGAATTAGGCTCCATGTAACTGCTTTTTGTTTCTTCTTTGATCCTCCTGTGATTTAGGAAGATGAGAAGCTAAAATAACTAAAGGGAAAGAAAGGCTATCAGAAGAGGAATGGAGAATACAGAGACTTTAATAGAGATTTGGGGAAAAAAAGAAGGAAGACCAAAGAATGAAGAGTGTGTTCAAATGAAAACTAGGGGAGAATTAGGTGACAAATAAAATGAATAAAATGAAATAAGATGAAAAAAGAGGAAGGGGAAAACTTAATGATCTTTCTTTCTTTTTCTTTCTCTTTTTCTCTTTCTCTCTTTCTTTCTTCTTTCTTTCTTTCTTTCTTTCTTTCTTTCTTTCTTTCTTTCTTTCTTTCTTTCTTTCTTTCATTTTTTCATTTCTTTTTCCCTTACAGGATTTGGATATTATATTAGGGGTTATAAGAGCTATAGTTAGCTGAATTTTCATGTTACAGCATTTGTAAGTTACAAAAGTTGCATATTTGTTAGTTCCAAAGAAGAATCCGTTCTAAAGGAGGGCAAGAGGCCAGTATTTTTTAAGTATATCATCTGGTTCTGAGGATATGGTGGTTAAAAGGGAAAGCCAGCACTTAAGATATGGAAAGATACATGTATAGGAAGTCTGCCACTTACAAGAAAAATCTGAAGGAGAAGAAAATTCTGGTTATGCTGATTAAGTCTGGTCTTGTACTAAGGTTTTTCAGCCTATTTTCCAGGCTGCCGAAAGAGCATAGAAATAAGATGTAATTACTAGTTTGCCCATTGAGAATTACAGACCCATTGAGATGAAAGGAAAGTATCTACACAATCATAAGGCTAACATCACTAAGTCACAAATCTAGTTTACTGAGTTCAGGGTCAAGTATACTCCAGGCTGCCCTGTGGTCACTGTGACAGTCGAGAGAGTTTGCAACCCATGTAAAAAAGACAATATCATGGTCCCTTAAGTTCTATTTTTGCTACAAATGCACCCAGACTCTATATTGCCATAATTTTTTAATATCTGATGAATATAAAATATAAATTATACGTAAAATTATCTAATTTTTAAGTATTCAAGATTATTTGATCACAAGAAAGAAAAGGAGGAAGAAAGAAAGGGAGGGTGATTGACTGTCCTGTGAATCAAACCACAGCTTTGGGCCAGCAGAGAGATCTCCTATCTTACATGTTTCAAAGGTGAGTTTAGCCCAGGGAAAAGGAGGGACATGGCTGAGGTCACACAGAGAGCTAATGGAAGGGCTCAGAGTGTGTTATGATGAATTTCCCATACTCCCAATTCAGTATCTGCCTGACTTGTGCAGATTCCAATATTTTCACAAATTCACATGAAAATTCATATTGCTCCTAGAGCTTAACAATTACCTAGCTTGTGTACCTCCTGAGCTTTAGTAGCATGGTTGAAAAATCTCAAGATAAACTCCAGCCCCACAGCCAACACTGCTCTGGTCCATCAAGTATATCTTGATTTGGGAGGCCAATTGGAAGAGCAGACTTGACACTTTAATGTTTTACAGCCATCCAAGAGTTGGAGTCAGCTAGGCTGAAATGTTTACTACATGCTGGGCCTAATGTTTTGGAATCTAAATCTTTTCTTTCCATTAAACACTTCTAAAGTGATGGTGCTGAGCTAAATATAAAAGCAGACCCAGGAATGTAAAGCTTTTTTAAAGATCTTACTTTTTTAAAGTATTCTGCCTGAACTTCTTCACTGTCAGCAAAGAACTAAAAATTCTTGTAAAGAAGCCAAGGGCTAATAGCTGAACTATCTAATAGAGATGCTGTATGAAATGAAGTGTATAAAAGGGAAAAGGGACAGAAAGGAGATGAAAAATGAGAGGGTAATGGCATATACCCCCCAAAACCAGAAATTTCACACTGTTATTGATATAGGGGAATGAAACTCCCAACCTACTATATGTCTGGAATGAGTTCATGTTCTCTGAAATTTAAGAATGAATTTTAGGAACAATAGAGGTTAAGAGTAGGAATATTTATTGAGAGAAAGAAAGCTTCTATTTGAAAGACAGAAGGGGTCCCAAGTGGGTTGCAAAGATTCTGTATTTTCTTGGGATTTTTAGAGTAAAATCATGAGGTGAGGCAGGTCTAAAGTGGGGAAAACTGGGAAGTCCCAAGGTAGTTGGGCATGAGGTGGGACAGAGCTATGTTTAGCCAATAGGATTAATAGTTCAGGTAAAATTGATTAAATTGGAAACAAATGCGGAAGCGAGTCATGTGGAAAGCAGGCATTCTTTGACAGCAGCAACTCTTCCCTAGGGATTGGAATGGTGACTCCTGACTTCTTAAAATGATCCAGACTTAATCCCTAAGTTTATAATTAAGCGTGTGGTTGCATTTGTTTTGCCTTCTGTCCTGAGATCTGGCCCACAGCAAGAGGTGTGTGTCTCCTCCAAGGTCATCAGGCATCCGGTCCTCTATGCCAGCTTCTTCAAGGGCCTAGCCCTGTCTGACTGCCTATATTTCTAACTAGCTCAGCTGCCTGTAACATTATGAAGTTGCATTATTTCATTGTACTATAAGTATGGATTTAAAGGTATGGTTTAGTAAAAAATTCCTCAAATACCTTTGATCATACAAAAGAAAAAAGTTTTCTGATAGTATCTGAAACATAATAATGTAAAACAAATGGAAAAATATGTATAGCTTTTGTTTGTTTAGTGTCAAAACTCACAATCACCCAGCTCCACATATGCATATTTATATTCTAAAAATACCTTCTACAAAATACTTAGTGATTTCTCAGTGAAATTATGATTTCTCTGAGAAATCACAATTGTGATTAAGAATGATGATAAAATTTGACAACAAATATTTACATTATATCTGCTTTTATACCAAAGATGTTTATGTTGGAAGCTGTTGAAGTTAGAAATTGAACACATGTACAGGGTTGCAGCGTGGCCAGGCATGGCAGACCCAAGAACAAAGACATGCCTCAAAGGCAAGATAAGGCCACAGCTGAAGATACCTGGCTCCAATGCCAATTAATAAGATAAAGATTGTAGCTGCAGGTATTTCACTCCTGTAGTGAAAGTCAACCTGGAAACTTTCTCCTAAGATAGTTCTCCTAAATTAACATAAGATACATCTCCTAAATTAATGTAAAATAGTTCTCCTAAATCAACATAGTCTCTTACTTGGAAAAGTCCTTGAACCACTGCCAAGGTCCTGCTTAGTTTCCTGTGTTTTCCACTCTAACCCCTGCTTGCTTGAAAACCTAATAAAAATGGGCCACCCAGAAAAGCTCTGTCTTAGCCCTCAGTGTCTCGAACTCTGTTAGAGGGTTTTGATCCTTCTGGAGCCCACTTGTCTCATTTATTTAAACCTTCACTATACACTCTTTTGGGAGATTGGGGATCTTGGCCAGGTCCCTGATATGTTCACTATTTTATAACATAATAGAACTAAGGAGGAAAATTCCTGGTGACACTGAAAAAGAATTGATGATCCCTGGAACCATACAGCTCTATTTTCTTCTTGGAATCTGATGTGGTTATTGCCACCAGCAATCTCCTTCAAAGGTCTGAAGATTCAGTAAATGCAACAAGGAGTTGTGCTTAAATGTGAAAATTTTTCAAGTGCATTCATGCAACAGAATTTAATTAAGCATGGTTCATATGTCATGTTAGTTGTTAATCAAAGATTCTCACTTGTTGGCAGTTATCAATAGCTTTAGCAACAAGACAAAAAAGTTTTGGGAAGAAGACATTTGAGTAGTGTTCATTATCAAAATGGATAGAGGCAAAGAAAGGTCAAAAGAACAATGAATGGGCTTTCAATTGTATTCTATTACTATTAGTAAAGATTATGTTTTTTGTTACTCAAATTCATTTCAAGGAATTTCATGATCACAGAATGAATAATCAGTGAATGCATTTCAAAACGCACAGTAATGTTTCTCATACTTCTTTAGTGAAGTGCGTTCCTCCAGTCTTGCTTTCCTGTTGAAGAGGCCTGAGGCTTAAAGATGCTGCATAAAGTATCTCCTGAGGTGTGGGATGCACATGACCTCCGATGTGACTGAGGAGCAGAGGGCTCTCCCATAGCTGCTGCATTATTGAGAAACTTATTTTCCCTCCCACAATTCCTCAGTTCTGTCATTACTCCATAATCCTTGGAGATAGCTTCACCAAATGTTTTTCCAAGGAGCGGTAAAGAGTCCTAATCTAATCCTGTGGGGGAACATGATGACCTTAACACTGAAGAGTTTCCTATCTTTTCTGTTTATAGGTGAGACTCTCTCCTGAACTGAGACTCCTATATCTAACTGCATCAGAAGCACTTCAAATTCACCATGCCAAAACAAACTCCTATTTTCCCCTTGACACACAAAAAAGTGCTTCTGCCCAAGTAAGAGACTCTCCATATAACTAATTGCTCAAAACAAGAGCCTGATTGTAATCACTGGCTTTTCTTTCTTGCTCTCCCTTGCCTATCTATATCCAGTCAACTATGCATTTTGGTTTTACCAAAGTGGTTTCATTTGCCTATATTTTGCCATTTTTTTTCATATTCACATTGGAAGAGACATGATGTGTTCCCTAGATTAGTGTCATATTTTCTTGGTGAACCCCTATTTTTTTTAATTCTCTGTAACTTACTCACTTCAGGATGCAGACTGACCTTTAGAAACTGAAATGCTGATGATGCTCATCTTCTAATAAACTTCAAAAATTTTCCTGTTGCTTTTAAAGTTTAAGTTGTACATGACTTGCTCTTTTAATATAATGTAGAATTTAAACTACTGAAAAATTAACTATTTTAAACTATCAACTATTAAACTTTTAAAATAGTAAATACGTTTATAAGTTTCATCAAAATTTGTAATATTTTCTTAAAGATCCCATTGAGAACCTGACTAGGCAAACTATGGGTTGGAAGAAAATATTCACATATGAGCAATCCCAGTGATTTATTAGTAAAGGAAAAATAACTTAGCTTTAAAATGTGCAAAAAACAAAAAAGAATTAAAACCATCATACTCCAGAGATACCTACACAATCATGTTTATTGGCAAGAAATTCATAATAGTCAAGATAGAGAAAAAGCCTAGGTGCTCATCAAAGGATAAATCCATAAATAAAACATAATATAGATAAATCAAAAGTTATTAATCAGCCCTAAAGTATAACAAAATTATGTCATTTGCAGGAAAATAGATGGAATTAAAGATTATAACTGAATTCATTGTCAGACTCAGAAAGTCAACTATATATATATATATATTTTTTTTTTTTGCTAATATGTGAAATTATCTTTTTAAAGTAGATGGAAGAAAGGAAAGAAGAGGAAGGGAATAATGCAGGAAATGGATACAGGGTTAATGGAGAAATGTACACAATCAAAACATATGTGTGCATGAAAATATCATGAAGAAAACCAATGTTCTGCAAAATCAGCATGCACTGATTTTACAGATGTATCTGCAAAATAGTACCACAGGTACTTGGCAAAGGAAAAACAAATAAATAGTCATTAAACATATGTAAAAATACACCAATCCTTTGATTATCCGAAAAATGAAAATTAATTCCACAATCAGATACAATTACATTTCAACTAGATTGGCTGAAATAAAAAAGACAATAAATGTTGGCGAGGATAAAGAGTCTGCCATTCTGAATTGCCAATTTGAAAAGATTAAAAAACTCTTGGATTGCATTGTTGTGGCACTAATCTCATCAGCAAGTTAACTCATTGATTAATCCAAGTTTAGAGCTTGATGGGCAACTGGAAGTAAATTGAGTTTTACGAAATAATATTCGGTAGAGAAAAATACTACCAATATCCACTGGTAGCATGTAAAAAATCTTAGAAATAGTATGCTGAACGAAGAGACCTAAGAGATCAAGGCAATTAAGTAATAGTTAAAGAAAGTGAGTGTTTACTTTGAGGTAGAAGACTGGTAGAGATTAAAAAAGAAGTGTTTCTAAAATGATGAAAATGTTTTATATGTTGATACAATTATATCTATATCTATCTATGTATATCCAAACTACTAATTCTATATTTCAAATGTATATATTCCTCTTCATGTTAGTTGCACTTCAGTTATATTTTTCCCATTGACAAAAATATACTTTACAAAGTTAAAAGCAATTATTTCTACCAAGCACCAAATAAAACACAAACATTCATTAGAAAACTTTAAAACACTGCAGTCATGATTTTCTCTTATCATCTCAGTTATCAGTTTATATTAATAAATCTCAGTGACTTTTTTTAAGTCACTATGCTGTTTTTATGAGTCTATACTTTGGATCTTAACTGACTACAAGAACAAGACAATAAAAATCCTCTGATGATTCAAGGGGATAGTGCAACCTGTACAGCTTCAAAGAAGATCCAAGGACCAAATAGTATCACAAATGTCTGCTAAAGGCCAGAAGTTCTTCCTCCACTACTATTTCTAATTTTCTACACCTACAGCTCCTCTTGCTGACTGAAAAAGACCGAAAGAAAAGATCGTTCTGTGACAAAAAGCACACATACAAAGTCAACTTTTTCTAAGTATAGATTTCTTTTCTTGAAATTTTATTGTTGTTTTGTAAAAAGCCCACTGCCTATGTCAGTCTTAGGTCTCAGATTTCATAGTAAACTTCTAAAGAAAATTCAACTTGAAGTGCAATAGCACTCCTCTTCTGCCACACCAGAGAGTAAATTTCACAAGCTGTAACACAGCTCTTGCCAGTTTGCTTTCTGGATGCAGGCACTTTCCAAACAGCTGATGTTTCTTACCACAGATGATTACCCTTGGAGAAACAGTTTAAAATTAAAAGAGAGATTTTAAAAACAAATAGGAAGTAATTTTATATACAAGTGTAAAGTTGTCTGTACAAAGGAAATAACTTTTTGTTTGTTTAAACACTGTTTCACAATACATAGAAGTAGAGAACCAAGGGCACCTCCATAGCGTCTTAAAATTACATTTTTTTTCCATAATAATAAGGTTTTGATCCAGGGCTGACATGGAACCTCATTTAGGGAAGACTGGAAATTGAATATTTCCACATCCCAGTTCCAACACAGGAAGATGAGAAATTTGAGGCTACATCTGCTCTTAAGCATTGACATTTTGATGACTTGATGCAACAAGTCTTCAGAACTTACTAGCTTTTATAATGGTAGCTTTCACAAAAATTTTGGCCATAAAAAATCAAAGCATGTAAATTGTTTAGACAAAAATCAACTGGGTTGTTTGCAAAATGCCTGAAGATAGTTCTCATAAAACATATTCAGAAAGTACAGTTGAGCTCTAAATAATATAGGCCAGCTGCTGGTGAGACGCTGGATATATCCATACTTGACCCCAAGTATTACCATGGGTAAGCTTGAATTACTGTCCTCTGTGCCGTATTTAACCTAGGCTTATAAATTTTCAAATAATAGTCCTATACTATTCAAAATGCAGTGATTAGAAAATCCTAGGACTGATTATTTAGGACAGTCTACAAGCCCATGTGGGCTGATAAATTTCTCCAGGGAAAAGAAGTGATGAATTAAGAGCCACAACTAGAAGTAGGTTATAATGTAATAAAATCTATAGTGGCTACCATTTAAAAGTTGATTCTTGGTCAAAGATCAAGATTTTTATGTATATAAATTCTTTGGCTTGTTTACTACCTTTCACAGAAAACATGTATTTCAAGACATTGCCAATTCAGTAATTCATTTGAGAATCATTTATTTATTTTAGTGACTTTGAGATTCTAATTTATCAGCCAGTATCTATACTTCACAAAGTCACAGACTGTCAAAGTCTTCATTGTCTGAATCTTCATTTCCTCTTTTAAGGAAAACAGATTTTGCTTTATATGCTTTGTTAATACATACTTATTTACACAGAAATCTAAAGAAAAATGAAAAGTTATTTTGAATTATGCCCAATTGTAATAATTAAGAAGAAATTAAGAGCCTGACAAAAAATGAAGATATTTTATTTTATGCCTCTAAATTATAAAATGATTTTTACCTAAAAGAAGCAGGAAATATAAACATAAAAGGATTCAAATAAAACTTTTCTAAACATAAATTCTGTCTCTAATATAACTTTTTTGTACAAGGTTACAGCCTAGATTTTCATCATGATGCCAGATTCTGAGAATCTCTCTTAACTATTTTTATACTAATAGGCATTTTACCCGAATAAAATTTTAGAAAAAATATTCAGAGTACAATTTTTTGTATGTGTCTACCTGTTATTTTAAAAGTTCTTGTTTCTCCAAAGTGTCTCTTCTTTCTATAGCCATATGTCTATTTGTGAGCAAATCTTGACAGATATTGAAAGGGTTATGTTAAGATTGGGTCAAAGTTTACAATACTTTTACTTATATTAAAGATGCCACAGATGATTTCTTAGATGCTTTACAATCCTAATTTCTATTTTGAAAACAAGCATTAGATATAACAGATGATAGATAGTCACTGTCTATTGAATTATCTTCTGAGAATTCAAATGTAGATTAAGTCTACCAGAAGCTTCAGGAAGTCTTGAAGTACAAAACTCTTTTGGTTTTTACAGATAACAAAGTCTCCTAACTTCAAGACAGTGGAATACTTAGCATGTCAGTGCATACTTGGGGAATTGTTGAAAACATAATGTTGAAATGATAAAAATTGTTTTCAAATTGTGTGTATTGAGAGGTCAGGATGTCACTGCCTTCACACAATCAGAAGACACTTCCTAACTGATGGAACATGTTCAAATATACCATTTCCTTTTATCTTTATAAATATCCTGTGAATTATAAAGGGTGCATATAAAATGTACACATTTTGAAGCTGAGGAGCTAAAGTGCACAGAAGTAATGTGAGTATTCCAGATCCAGTGAAAACAAAGCAAACAACTCCACCCTGTTGCTCTGACTAACTGGGATCAAAAAAGGTCTTTACAAAATGCATGAAGTTATTGAAAAGGAATTCTAAAATAAATGATACTGAGATAGAAAAATAGGGTGTAGCAAAGCTGGCTGGGGTAGTAGGCTTGACCTGTTAATTACAAACATCCAGTACAAATGCTCAAAACAGTTCCCAAAGCCCTGCACCTGCATTTCTTGGGAGCCCTCCAGCGAGTTTTCAATAGGATGAGCTAGTTCTGATGTCACACAGAGGAGTGGGATCCCAGCACTCAGGACTCAATGTAGCTCTCATGGGTTTCCTTGAGATTTGGACAGTATAAAAGGAGAGGCGAGTCATGCTGAGCTTGTTATCACGACTTCCCAGCCCACACTGCACTTCTGAAACACAACACGTCCTCTTGTTTTTCCCTTTAACTTTCCTCTTATTCTGTCTAGGTTCCTTCTGCAGAGCTTTCTCCTATACCCCTTTACTCTTCAATTTTCAAATAAACTTTTGACATGGTTTTTGACTTGTCTCATCTAAGACTTTATTCTAAAGACTAGAAAACCTGGAATCTAACTCCAGAAAGACAAGTGTAAAACCTAGAAAAACAACTCAGAACCGAGTATCATTCAGTTGTCAAGCTACTTTTAGAAGCAGGCTAACTGGTAACAGTACCAAGAGGCTTGATAAAGAAAACCAGAACCTAAAATATAAGAAGTCCAGTGGAAAGCTTCCTTTCTCCATGTTCTTTTTCCACCTGTATTTCCTTACCTTTGAGTCAGAACTTATTCCAGAGTAGTAAACCAGGCATGGATAAAAATCATCCAAGAGCACTTCACTTGTTTCGTCTTTGTACTGGAGAATGAGTTTATGTAAGTTTGGGATCGTGGGGGAGTCTCCATGGGTTTCTTGTTTGTCCCTCAGTCTTGCCTCCAGCAAGTCCTCCCAAATCCACAGTGGACTAGCAGCCAGGCAGGCACTTAAACCTCTGAGGAAGGAGAAGCTTTTTCGCCAACCAGAACTGTGTGATCTAAAAAAACATAAGCTTTTTTTCCTTCTTACCCCTGTCACTTAGATCTGGAAGCAAAAAGAGTCCCAAGATGTGTATGACACCATGGGATTTATCAAAAACCCAGAAGAAGGGAACATTAGAGTAAGACAGTTTAAGGAGACTATTTGGAAAACTGCCCTCAAGAAAAGAGATCCCAAAAAGTTTTATGTGAAAGATGAAATCTGAAGCAAAACCAGGATCAATACTAATTGATTACTTGGCTAAGATGGTACTGTAATGCACAGAGAGCATTAGAATTCAGGGTTGAAAGTAAGACTAAATCTCTAAGTGAAAGTCTAATAAATTCCAAAAAAAAGCAAATGAGTATCTGGGGAAAGAGGAATGGATTTGAGGCAATATCAAAAGATCTTTGAATAGATAGCTTTGTGTTTGAGTTGGCAGTAAAGAGTTTAATATGTTTTGTGCAAAATTACAGTAAGGTTTTTGCTGTTTCTAAGTATTTTGACATTTATCTCCATTTTACAGGTATTAACATTATTCTGTTGGGTTATATAATTCATATACAGTGAGCTTCACAATGTTGTAAATATCACTATATAACACTTTTACCCTATGAAAAAGTGCCTCAAAAATTGTGTGTTATAGTTATCATCAACAATGTACCCAATATTCCAATCATGGTGGATCTCACTTGAGGATTACTGCTTGTTTTTTAAATAAAGGGCCAATAACATTGATTTTTATGAAATTATATTCCCTATATTGCAACACTGACAACCTTAACAATTCTGAAAAACTATGATCTTTCCAAATGACTCAAAGGTGAAAATTTAAATCATAACGATTGCTCCCACTTACTCTTACCCTCCCCTCACTATACAAGACCTATGCGATGTGATGAAATGAGGCGAATGCTGACGCATTTTTCAAACTCTATGGCTCTAACTTTCAGTTGGAGATGTGACAGCTCAATAACTTTCAGTTTCTCTCTTCACAATTTCATGAAAGAAGATTCATTCTTACTTTATTCATGAGCTCATCATATAATCGTTTAAATTTGTGAAGTTTCACCTTTACTCTTGAAAGAAGCACTGTACTGTACTCATTGCAATATTCAAATGTCCAACACCACTACAGACTCTTGTGCCTTGAGACCATGATTAAAAATAAATAAGTGTTTCTGGAAGGCAAGCATTACAATACTAAGACCACTGATCTGATAGCAAAGGTGGCTAGCAAGTAACTAACTGGCAAGTAGAGTATATGCTATGGAGTGGTTCACACCAAGGAGGGACTGAGCAGGAAAGTCAGGTTTATATAAGGCTACTCAGAATGGTGCACAATTTAAAATGCATGAATTATTTACATTTGGAATTTCCAATTTAATATTTTAAAGTTCACAAAATGAATGTGAGTGATTAACACGGAAGAAAAGGCAAAAGTGGGGGAACACTGTAATCACTAACCTTGAAGGGCTGAGTTAGATGAAAACATCCCGACTTTTGCTACATATCAGAAGCACATGGGGAATGTTTGAAATAAGTGATGGCTGGGACTCACCCTGGAGAAAATATCGAAGGTTTTTTTAAAAGTCCAACATGATTCTTTCAGAATGCAAAAGTTAAAACCACTAAACCACTTAACCTAGAATGTACAACATCGAGACTGTTTTATTTGACTGTAAATAAGTATACATTTTGTTGAAATAACTTTTTAAAAATGTAATCATAATTAGCATAGTGATTAGAAAGCTATGCAGAACAAGTAAACTATTCCAATTGGGTTGGTCTTTCTGGAAAGTTTTCTAATTTACAAAGATACAGTTATCAAATATTTGTTCACTATTTGTAAGAGATAGTTGAATGAAAAGAAGTCAGCTTTTACAATGAATCCAATAGCCTAACACTTTAATTGAAAAACAAGATAAAATTTAATTTAATAGCTTCTAATATTTGGCTTGAAGAAAGAAGACATTATAATAAGTACAATAAAGTGAACAGGTTTTAATGTAAAAAAAAACCAAAATTTAACTTGTTCCATATTATCAACAGTAAAATACAAAAAGCAATTTGACATTAACAAAAATATAAAGTACAAATAATTTTCATTTCAATATATTTTTCCCTAGCTTTATCTACATATTGAATTCAGATTTGACCACCACACTTTCATGAACAAATCATTCCAAGTTTGTAAAAGGGCAAGTCTGAAACGAAATAAACACTTCATAAAATCAGCAAGGTACACTCAGCTGGGAAGAACCTCCAACGGCAGTCATCCAAGGACTAGTGAAGAATCTGATGTGTTTAAGTATGGAAAACATAATGGAGAGAATAGAAGGAACAAATGATTCTGGCTTCTACTGTTAAATACTTCATAAGCCATATTAAAAAGTATCATTTCTTTCATGTCGTTCTCAAATGCACAACTATAAATTTTAAGAAGTTGCGAAGTGGGCCGCTGCGGGGACAGCCAGATGTGAACCTTTTCCCATGAGTCTGCACCATTTTCAGACTGTAGGGGAAGAGAACAAGAAGTGAACAAGAAGCAAGCCCTCCCTGTGAACTGGCACCATGCAAGGGCCACTGCGGGGAGAGCCAGATGCCAGCGGGCTGACAAACAAGAAGAGCCAATCCCCACCCCCATCCACTTTAAGCCACTGGCTGATCAGAGAAGCAGGCTGCGATGATAGCTATTAAGATAAAACACAATGTAATGCTTGTAGTGTTTAGTGTTTCGCTGACTTTGCAGAGAGTTCTAAAACTGGTAGTCTGATCTACCTATTCAAAAGATAACAATATGCAGTGTAGCATCTATGGGAGATCTCCTGAAGGTGGTAGCTCTTCTTAATTCCTATTATCTTGTTTTTAAGTCCAGCATCATGTTCATTGTTCTGTTGAGTTTTATTGTTTTGTTTGATTTTGTTGTGAACAATGGCACAGGCAGTTATTTAAAAGATAACAAGATATATCATGGTAGCCATTTTGGATTTACTATTATCTTGTTTTGAAGTCCTTTATTGCATTCATTGTTTTGTTTTTATTGGTTCTGTTCTGTTCTGTTTAATTTATACTGTGTCTGAAGGTATAAGAAAGTATTTTGAAGACAAGAGGCATTATGGTAACCGTTACTGATTTCCTCTTGTCTGGAAATCCTGTGTCACTTACACTGGTTTGTTATGATTGGTTTTATTCTGTTTTATTTTGCTTAGTTTTATTCTCTTTAAAATAAAAGAAAAATACTAGAAACCTTAAGAAGGTAACAAAAGTCAGATTTCAATCTATAAAAACAAGTTTGCTGTTGGCCTGTCACTGGATGCAGGATGGTGTTTTAAGTCATGTTTGTAATTTCAGGTACACTGATGAGCATGAAACATTCAGTACTAACAGAAGTTTTCAATTACAATCCAGATGGTCAACAACCAAGGAAACTTGAAAGGGGATTTGTTTAAGGTCAGGGGTAGGACCAAACTTGGACTGTCTACCTTTTCAAACCACTTCTAGTATTTGGTCTCTTGTTACATGATACTAAATAAATCACTACACCCTATGATTACTTTACTATTTATTTAAAACATATCTAATGCCATCTTCTGCAAAAATAAAATAGTTGTTCCAATAACAATGAAGTTATAGCCCATCAGACCCACCTTAAGTTGAAAATATCCTGTTAAAAATGCACCAAATACACAACACACTGAACATCATACTGTAGCAACACTGTACATTGTAGTGTTAGTTGGTTGCCTTTATGATCACATGGTTGACTGGGAGTTTAGCACTCTCCTGTTGCTTCGCATTGTGTCATTAGCTCAGGGAAGGATAAAAATTCAAAATATAAAGTACAGTTTCTATAGATTACCTATTGTTTTCACACCAGGTAGAGCATGAAAATCATTAAGACAAACTACTGAACATCAGGAACCTACCTATTTCTGATACCTAATATGCGATGCTAGGTCAAAATAAGCTGTCTCATAAACTTTGAAACTCCAGTGCCCTACCTTAATAAAACTTCACTTCTCATATAAAATTTGTTGTGGGTCTGGAAGCTCTCTTCCGAACAGATCCAGGTATCTCAATATGCATGCATGCTTTGGGAGTCTCTAAAATGGGCTTTTATGTCCTTGGTTCTGGGAATGATCCTATCACTTCTGCTGATTGGCCACTAGCCAAAGGAAGTCACATGGGTCCACATAATGTATGGGATAAGAAACCTGGGAAGCGTATGTGACACTTCTCAGTACATATAAAAATTACAAAAGTAAACCATCCTTGAATATTAATATCCAGGGTTACAAACATCTGAGTGTGGATGCATAGTTAATTATGTCAGGGAGACAAGTATATATTTTGTAATTTGTGTTCCATCTTCATTTGACATCATAGAAAACAGTGTAATACTGGACTAAATATTTGCAAGAAAGTCTGTAGAAGGATGAAATCGTCTAAAATGTACTATAAACACTACGCTGTCCAAAAGTAATAGAATATTCTGAAACCAGAGCCAAAACAAATGTCCCAAATTAGATGAAACCATTATAACCAATGGCAAGTTAGACATGGGCTTATTATTTCCAAATCTTGCTTTAAAACATAATTAGATTTATTCTAACTCGTAAATCTCCTCTTTCATTATCATATTTTTATTATTTTACACATGTTAACTTGCTGCTTGTAACCTTTTAACTGCTTTAAATTAGCCAATTTACTTACCAGTTTTGAAAGTTAAAAGATCCCTTCTCTCTGGATGTGGTGGCATAAGGCTGCAATTCCAGGTACTCAGGAGTCTAAGACAGGAATATCCAAGTTTGAGGCCAAATTAGGCAACTTAGGGAGACCCTAACTCAACATGAAATGAAATGAAATGAAATGAAATGAAATGAAATGAAATGAAATGAAATGAAATGAAATGAAATGAAATGAAATAAAATAGTTAAGTGGTAGAGCAGTTGTCTAGCAGGTGTGAGCCCTGGCTATAATCCCTAGATCAGAAATACAACAGCAACAACAGAAAAAAAAAAAAAAAAAAAAAACCACTTCTCTATATTTATACAATTTCCAAAGTCTATATTATTCAATATATTTAACTGCAGTCAAAAAAGTTTTAAAGTTTTTTCCTAATATCACACCAGTTGTAACTCTTTTAAATAACTTTTGAAAATATGAACTTTTGAATAGATTCACAAAGTTCATATTTCTGAAATTGTAAAATTTAAACTCTATTCTTAATCCCATTTTCAGACCATACTGAATAGATGTTAAAATGATGTTTGGTCAAAAGGAACAAGCCAAGCCTAGTGAGCAATACAATTTGTCACCAGGGTAACAGCAGTAGTTTCAGTATAAATACATATCAAGACTGCATTTTCCTAGGCATTTCAAATTGAGACTTCACATGTAAAAAGTATTTCAGAATATTTTTATTTTAGTTTAAAACTAGGAAATAAAATATGCAGTTTTAAAGTCAGCATATATATATATATATATATATATATATATATATATATATAACAATTTTGAAACATGTTTTTAAAAATTTTAAAATGAATTAAACCAATTCCTTTAATTCAAAATACTGATTCAAAGTCTAATACACATACAGTCACTGAGGAGTTTACCCATAAATTGAACAAAATAATGAGGGTAACAGCAGTTTCTTCTTATTTTACTTCATACCTCTATCCAATTCACAGCCACCTATGCATCCATTGATTTATTGAGGAACAAACTGTACTGTCTTCCTCAAATCTTTCACATGATAAATATTTGTCATTTTTTGGTTCACCTGTCAAATTTAGAATTTCTGCTCTCTCTCAGGGAACATTTTGTCTCAGAAATAAAACCAATTCCCAATTACTCATGAGCCCATAAATACATGTCACATGCCAGACTGTATGCTAGGTGAGTTGGTTACTTGTCTCATTCCTGAGACAAAATACCTGAAACCCAAAAATTTAAGGAAGGAAAAGATTTATTTAGCTCACAGTTTGTGGAGGTTTTGGTCCACACTCAGCCAGCTCCAAGGCACAGTGGTACACAGCAGAGGGCAACAGTTTATAGCAATGAAAAACAGCAAAAGCAACAAGAGAAAGAGCATGGAGACGACTCTGTCCTTTATATTGCATGTAGGCGACCCAAGTTGGGGTGAGTGTAGCACTCACACCCACAATCCTAGCATTGGATCAAGAATTAATCACAAATTCTAGAACTCTCCTCTCTGACTGTATGAAGTTTTGGGGGAATATCCAGACATAAATTACAACATTCTGCTCCCAGACCCCCAAAGACTCAAGCACAAACTTTATGCAAAAGACATTTAGTCCACCTCCAAGAGTTGCCAAAGTCCAAACAGTTTCAGCATTGCTGAAAAGTCCAAGTCCGAAGTCTTCTGTGAGATGTAAGGCACTCTTTTTAACTAATAGTCCTTGTACAAATGGAAAGTTAAACACTTCCAACATATAATGGTGCAAGATAAACATTCCCATTCCAAAAGTTACAAATAGGAATACAAAGGAATGGGACCAAAATGAGTGCAAAATCCAACAAGGCAAACATTAAGTCCTGTAATTTCATGTGGAACATTCAAAGCAATCTGTGGTAAATTGTGAGATCCAAAAGGGTTTGCATGGCTCTGTCCCTATGGCACTTCCAGTGGTTGCAGCTCCCATGGCTTTTCCCTTGGGCCCACTTTACTCCCTCCTTGCAGGTTTCCTCAAATGATCCACATTCCTGGCTCCTCCAAATTTCTGGGGTCTCCACTGCACCGTTGCCTCACCCTCACAACTTCACACATTGCCCTCTCAGGGTCACACTGTCACACTATCCAGCCTCCCTGGTCTTAAGTCTCAAATTTGGGTAGAGGCCTTTTTAACCTCAAAACTCTTGCTTTCTACATGCAAAACCAGTGCTACAGGGATGATGCCAAGGTCTGCTGCCAGCTGGAGCAGTAGCCAGGTCCTCTTTCTCCTTTGGCTGTAGGGATCAACTGCCTGAATTGTACTCAGTTAGAAGAGGAAATTTTCTAGGCTGCTGCCATTCTGGAACACGATGCTCTGTGGCTTTCTCCTCACAGCCTTTCACTTTTGCAGGTTTGAGGCTGCAAAGGGTAAAGACCTGGTGCTTCTTATTTTGGCCCCAGGCCACCTTTCAATTTTCCTGTTCCTTCTGAACAATCAAGATCTCCTCAGCTCTGTCTTTGCAGTCCACAGCTTTACTGGAGCTTCTTACTGGCCAAACTCACAAAATTTTAAATCATTCTGCTGTGCTCGGTGCTTCTGATTCTCAACATAAACATAGCTAAAATCCCCCAACAATGCCAATGCCTCAACATTCGACTGCCTTAAAATTTGTTCTGTCAGATTAACCTGTCATCTTTAATCTTAGTCTTAGGCAAAATTTCTGGACACAAGCAAAATGCAGATTAACTTTTTACCAAGGCATCATCTGAAGTCCAACAACCAATGCAGTCCTTCTTCCCAGCAGAAACCTCCTGAGCCTGGCCTTTA
Organism: Hydrochoerus hydrochaeris; assembly: GCA_004027455.1. Lineage (NCBI taxonomy): Eukaryota > Metazoa > Chordata > Mammalia > Rodentia > Hydrochaeridae > Hydrochoerus > Hydrochoerus hydrochaeris. Next base: position 33,432 of record PVLA01008853.1, on the reverse strand, counting down.
CTGGCAGGATTTCTGTAAGCCTTCTCATCTTCTGAGCTTTGATTAGAATTTCTCATTCAACATAGCTTAAGGTGTTCCAATGCTACTCTTTCAGATGACATCTCCAAATCTCTCCAAACTCTTCTCACAAGTATAGTCACACCAACAAACTCACTTTTCTGGTACGAAATTCTTTTGTCTTCTTGCTGAGACAAAGGAGGAGTGTGGAGAGAAGACTCTTTCCATCCCTTACCTTGTATGTAGGCTACCCAGCATAGTGTGAGTATAGCACTCACATCCATAATCCCAGTATTGGACCATGAATCAATCACAAACTCTAGAAGCCTGCCCCCATGACTGTATGAGGCTTTGGGGGACATCCAGATACAAACCATAACACTAGGCTTAACACCTGAAGAGACTGAAAAAGGCTTAGCTCCAGCCCTCAAGGAGTAAATGGCCTTATATATGCTAAGTGGTTAGGGAAGGAGGGCCTTTTAGAGATATGATATAGTCAATTATTTTCTGTGACAGCTCCTGATTTCCATGTAGGAAACCACTCTAAAATGTAGTGACTTCATAAAATACTGTCACTATTTCTCAATTCTATGGAGTTGAGGGGCTCTCCTTGGTGGTTCTCAATTTGGGATGTCACAGAGTGGCAGGTAGCTGCTTACAGGGACCACATTCATCTGAAGGTTTGAGTAGACTTTCTGCTCACATTCACTCACATGGGAGACCAAGCATCAGCTGTTAGCCAGAGTGCTTGAACACAGCCTTCCCTTGTGGCATTGTCTTTTAGCAGCATGGCACCTAGATTCTTGAAGGACAGCCCTAAGGGTGAATGTCCCAAAAGTTCAGAACACAGTTTCTCATTACTCAATTTGGATGCCACACAGTCACATCTATTGCATTCCTTTGGTAATAGAGAGATCACGCGAATTCACTGTGAGAGAGGAACCACCCAAGAATATGAATGGTTCACTGACAATTATCCCTTAAGACTTGTTATCACAACACAAAATCATTCCAGTATTTTTAAAAATTCCCTTTCCTATAGCTAATACATTATTGAGAAAGTTGCTCTTGCACAATATGAAAATCAGTGATGCCGCTCTAAAATTAGTTGAAAATCCCCTTGATTCAGTCAAGCAGCCAGGTCAAAGGCATGCCTAACAACGGTAAGCATGACCAAGAAGGATATGCGGACAACAGGAGAATACAGAAGTGACATCAATTAGAACTACCTTAGTGTACTTGCCTTCAGTAACATCATTAAAAACACTTCAACTCTCAAGATGAAGGAATAATTTTCAGTTTTTGAATCACTCTAAACTTTTTTACCACAGGAATCTTGTCCTTAGTGTTTAAATGCCAACGCCAACACTATGCATTACAAACAAAAGTTATTTTCATTTACTTCCTGATACAAAAATTTAAAAATAAAAAATTTTTACAATAGAACCCTATGGAAGTATTTTTCTGTAAGTTACTGTTATAACTTGGCCTCTTTTTATACTAACTTTATTAATCCATGTACATTTTCCTTACTGGACACATTAAAAATTTTACTCCTCTCCGAAGTATTGCATTTCTTTTTAATACCTATATTGTTCCTTTCAACAAAAATTTAAAAGGAATTTCTAAGAGTAATCCAAATGTTATCACTTTTATTTGTATTAGCTTTCAAAAGTTTTGTTTTATTGTTTGTTTGCTTTTTGGTACCAGGGATCAAATTCACGATCTCGCTCTTGCCAGGCAGATGCTGACACCACTGAGCCAAATTGCAGGCCTCTCAAAACAATTTTGAAGCACAACTAACCAAAAATGCTCTTGGAATTTCACTTAAAATTTATTTATTCAAACAGTTTTGACCACAAGGTGGGGCTGTGATATCACAATTTGGAAATATTTATAAAATTATGTAAATATAAATGACAACTTAATAAACAAAGCTTGATATACTTTCATTTTTCAAATATGTATGATTTTAAATTAATTAACTATGTAACCATGAACGCTCAGCAGAAAAAATGATGCTTTAACTTGCCCAATTCTCATGGAGAAGTTACTAAACTTTGTCAAATATAGAATTACCCTGAGTAGGGGCACAATTATGTATCATTATGTGATTTCTCAAGAGTCTGACATTTCCCATTGCATTGCCAAAGAGATTTACTGAATTTTACACTGCTGTTAAGAGTATCTTTAATTTAAAAAAAAAATTATACCTTAACAGAGTAACTCATTATCCACTGTAAAAGTACATGTAAAGTTTTCTCCTCCTTCATGAATTAATTCTATTTTGTAATCTAACACTTCAGGATGAAGATTTGAAAGGAACTATAAAACTTTTTCTTTATGGCTTGTATCTTTTCCATTTCTTATGTTAAAATTAATTTAAATTGATTGTATTTTCTACTGTTAAATAGGCAGAGTCCTTTAATTTTCAGAGTATCAATATTTAGTTTTTAAGTCAATCATTTATCAGTGATAAGAAAACAGCATGCAAAACTAATCAGTTTCTTGATTTACCATATAAATATTAATATCTCCATAATTTCTATCAGCAATAAAATCATTTTTAAAAAACAATGTTTTATAATCATTTAAATACATTAATAAAAATTTATAATATCCAATGAAATTAATTCCATGAAATTAAACAAAGAGCTCCCAGGGAAATAAGTTTTATGAAACCCAGAAGTCCCAAACCTGTACTTGTGCCTGCACAATTTTTCTAATTTGTTTTATCAAAATTTTATACACTTTGCATTTTAAGTATAGTCACATGTAGTTTTGAATCTCTATTTAACTGTAATCCAAAATTCATTTCCTAAAAAAAAAAAAAAAAACTTCATACGTTTCCCTCTATTTTTCACTCTTATGACCTTTTAGACAAGTCTATAACTGATATTTTGTAAAAGATAATAAAAAAGTGCTGTTTATCAAATCCTGCTTTCATTAAGTCTTAAAGATTTTAATTTTCCAAAACAGCAGACATGTAGTCAAAGACAGTTACCTACACAGTCTGTAAATTATGAACAGAATTTTAAAATTATGTTGACCGCTTCTGCAACTCAAAAGTTGGATGAATGAGAGGTCCAAAATTATCATAAAAAATTGGTTTTAATGCTAAGTAAGCAGGGAAATTTATAAGTATACATACAGAAAAACATGAAGAATCTGAAGTGATTCTATTACTAAGATAGGCCATTCATCTCATGTATGTGTTTTATTCACTTTTATTCCAAAGAGGGGTATGTACCTCCCAAGTAAATTATCAATACAGTAAATCACTAGTATTTTTCAAAATGAAGTAAAATGGATATTTAAAATTGGACTATTACTGAAGTATCTATGATGGGCAGTCACATTAATAGAGTGCTTTGTACATTAATAATTAGGAAAATCAAGAGATCAGTGATAGATCATGTACTGAGAGAGAGAATTTAAAGCCCTCTAATAATACATATGTTACCATGAAACACTTAAAGTCTTCTGATAATACATACACATACATAAATACACATAACTGGTTACTATTGCCAAGAAACTTTCATTTATTCAAATTCCCCAATGGAACGTCCTCTTTAAATAACCAAATGTTTCCAAAGTAAAAATTTCAGTAACATGAAAGTATAAAATATAAAATACATAAATTCCATTTAATGCTTTACAATTTCATACCACTATCCAGAGAATGAACCTCTCTGGAGAATTCTCTGTAAATGTATCACACATATCTTTTTGTACATAGCACAGGATAACATATTCTAAAATAATGACTTTTATTTTCTCAGGTTTGCCTTTCGTGCAGATACCTGGTTATTGGTTTCATGTGTGTAATTCATTTGAAAGTTTTTTTTAATATTCCACAAAAGTGAATGAATCATACCAGTGGTTCCTAGACCAGACTACTGAGCCTGCAGCTTTCTGTAGTCATCCTATTGTGTTTTTCATGTTTCCAATTTTCTAATATACTTACAGGAGTTTTCCTAACTATGAACCTTTATTTTTAGAAGTATGCATTATTTCATGGAATCTGAGATAAGAGGTAACATAGAAAAGTGTGCTAAGTCAAGTACCTTGATCCAACTTCTAGAAATGTAGCATCAACAGGTGACCACCTGTGTACGAATGACAAAGTAGTATATGTTTAAAGTTTAAATAAAAAATTTATTACAGTAAGATACATTGTGATCATTCTCCTTCAAAGTATTCTCACTCACATCAAAAATACTTTTCTTACTGCTCTTGCCACTTTCTGAACAGTTCCGGCAGTCCTCTTTAACGACTATCTTAATAAGGTGAGATCAGAAACATGGTGACTGCAACTGCCAGCTGCCATCCAACTTCATGTGTGAAAACATTATTATGTATCTTCATCTACCTTATTCAAGCATTCTGCCACCATGTGACATCCAGCTATTTCACAAAGTAAAAATGACCATGAAAGTTAAAACACTTTGAATTGTTTTGAGACACTGACAGAGCCGGTACAGCACGAGCAAAGAGACTCATGAAAATAGATTTGTAGAACTGCTTCAGAAAGTGCCAAGAATGATAGGATAAGCATGTCAGAAGAAAGAGGGAGTATCTGGAGGAAAATTAATGGCAATGTGTGTTTTTACTTTAAGTTTTTAAAACTTAAACACTCACCATATCTTTCAGGAACACCTCCAATGCTACACATAACTAGTATGTGGTAGATAATTTTCCTCTGAACTGTATCACAAAGGAAATTGATCTGGCTTGCACTAGAAGAACTCCGTATGTTTTACAGCCAGACCAAACAAGTTCCAACATATTTTGAACACTATCCCTGAAGTACAAAAATATAACTAACAAATTGTAACTAAAAGTTTCTCTCATCCTATTTGATGGATGGAAATTTACTCTGAATATTAAGTCCACCAAAGAAGAGGGAGAAATAGAGCTCAACTTCCTTATTTCCTGATTACATTTCCCAGTAAAAATATCATTTTTTCCATCACTACATCTTTAGTACTTAGAATAAACCTGGCCCATAGTAGACACAAAAAGAACCACTTAAGAAATGTACAGTACATATACGTAACAAAGAAATGTGTGGCCTCCATTTCCTTACTTAAATAATGAGTTAGATCAAATCACTTTTAGCTATAAATTTATGATTAAATTTATAATTTTATAGAATTTGTTACATTATGGTATTAATAAATCTAATATGCAAAATGAAAAAAATTATACTTTAAATCCAGATTGTCTTTCAGCAAGTCCATCATATATTTACTTCTAAAAATAAATTAGTAAAGAAAGTAAATAAAGAAAAGACAATTTTTTATTTTAAATTATTTTATTTTTATCAAAATTTCCTAACACACAGTGTTAGAAAAATAAATTTTGGCACCATGATCAAGAACTTCAAGTTTAACCTTTAAATTAAAAACAGTAGCTACAATAAGGACATTTAGATCTCACTCAGAGAAACAGTAAAAATTGAAGTCAATGATTTTCTTTTTGGTGGGAAGTTTTTTAAAAGTAGGGTAGAAGAAAAACAATAAAGAGCCTAAGAAGGATAAAATAGAGATATTTCCAGAAGAAAAAAATGAATAATCCTCCCACAAAAAGGAGGGAGACAAAAGGTAAAAGGAAGAAACAAGGCTCAACAACTTTATCTTCCTGATATAAAATTCAAGTACTTAAGAGGTTTTTGTTTCAGTCATAAAATGCACTACTAGTCTCAATGAAATTTTTTTTTTCCTTATTTTCTACAATTAAAAAAAATAAACAAAAATCCTATTTTGACTTAAGGACACTTGCTTTGAGGAACAAAAAAGGCTGGTAAGTTTTCCTACATCCAATACCAACTAGTGAGTGTAGTTCACTGTGAAAATTTCATCTGAAGGAACATAAGGTTTAATACCTAATACGAATGAAAAACTCATCTATTCTTCACTGAAAAAGCTCCATGATCGTATTGATACTGCATTTCTTGGGGAAAAACAATGTGTAAAATAATCTTTTCTTTATGTTCCCTTAGTAACTACTGTAAAAGAGACTGCATAGGTGGTACTGACACAATCACATACAAATTCAGTTAGAATCAAGATTTCCAAGCTTTCAAAACTTGCCAGTTTTCATTTATATCGATTTTTGTACATTTACCTTACATGTTGATAAATAAAACTCTTATCAGGCTTTCTTAAATAAGAAATTATTAGGCTAATTACTTGTATAGTTGTACCTGAATATTTTATCAATTTGAAACACAAACTCAGAAAACTATCACTATTCTCAGAGACAGTAAAGCATAGAAATAAATATTTTCTTGTATTGTTTTTCTTTCTTTCCTTCTTCAAACTGTTTTAAGGCTCAGAGCAGACATTAAGAAACATCAAACAATTTTTTATAAAATCTTTTTCAAATGTTTGGTCCAAAGTGAAGCTGTTGCATTCTGTTGAACTTAAATATTCCTCCCATCTTCTTGAGCACAACTTCAAAGATATGTTCATGTCAGTCATCCATTCCAAAAGAAAATTCAATTCAATGAAAAGCAACTAACTTAGGGATCTATAAATGACACTGCAATGTATCTTGTTCCATTTTTAACAGGAAGTCCTTCGTGCAAATGTGTAAGTCTCCCAGGATGCATGAAGCTCCAGCCTTTTCTTGGTGACTCAATAGAGCAATTGTACCTTAGAAATTTACATCCACCTCCCTAAAAAAAATTTTTAAAAAAATATATCAGCTTCAGATTTTCAACTTTTAATATGTAGTGAAATTTAAATTAGGCCATCTGAGCAGAATCTAAAAAGGAAAGTAGGTAAAGCCCTTTCATTCAAACAATATTTCTTCAAAAAAAATCTAAACCCATGAGTTGTACATACCTGAAAATCTTCTCCCACATTGTTGAGGGCAATGTTGATGGTAAATGTGGAAGCATCATGATGAGGACGGAGTGACCGCTGCCTCTCGGGGGAGTATTTTACTACAAAATTCAACAATGCAAACCCCTAAAAAAATTTGAAAAGTAAGCCAGTAGTTTTGCTTAAAATCCCTATACTTATGCAGAAATTGGTAGGGAGGAGGCAGGAGGGTTAGGAGAACTATAACTACCTTTGTGTAATAGCCTGCGAAGACCTTCAGCGTCACTGGAGCAATAAACTCCTGGATAAAATGAAGCCACACATTCTCCAGACCAATTTGCTTCATGTGGATATCATCAGTTGGGACATTTTCATAACCACCTGATATACGGCTGTCCTAGAAACAGCATTAATGCATCATAAAATCTAGTCCTTGTGTAATTCACATTCACATTACTTGGTACTTTTTCAACCACAGTTCATAGTATACAATAAAAATAACAGTTGTTCAATTATGATATATCATCTGCTTTACTATAAAAGATCAAAATAGATTAACACAGCTTTGCAAATGTATCAATGACAGACAAAGTGTTGCAGAGTCAGTGGGCTTCTCTACTTCTGAAACATATATGGGAGGCTTAACTTTAAATAAAACTGACTTTCTAAGCCCTCAAAGTGCTTTTTTAAAACACGACCCTCTGGTCTTAGTTGTTCTGTGAGTATAGACTTCATTTATTTGTCCTTTAAATAATCAATTACTGAAAACAAGCTTTCTCTGTGATGTTCCTCACTATTCTTCTTTGAAAACCAAAGTTTTTCACAGACTTTTTTCATTATACTGTAACATACTGCCTTCAAGTTCTTCCTTGTACTTTTAAATTCCCTTTCCCAGATTAACTAATTAGCATGGTGCAGTGGTCATTAGCTGGGCATCCTGCAGCAATACTCCTGTGTATTTTACTAAACTCCTTAGTTCTGTTAAGGAGTTGGCTTCTATGGGCTTAGAGGAAAACAAACACCTTGAACCAACAGAAGCAACACTTTCTGCCAATTCTTCATAGCTGACTTATACCAAAGTCATTCTAAATGGATCCCTCTTGCCTATGTTTACCAAAAAATAGTTCTGACAGTCAATCAGATAAAATTTGTCTTATTATTTTCACAACTTACTATCACATGCAGAAAATAAACCGTGGATTGCAGAAGAGCTGGTATTAATCTGGCATGTTTTACTGAACCAACTCTAATCCCAGGATACGGGCATTTAGGCACCACATGGTATAACTGCATACATAAATGAAACTGGGGTCCAGGCAGATAACTGGCTTCAGCGTTAAAAATTAGCTAGCAATAAAATTAGACAATGGGCTTAGGCAGTCAGATGAAGGACTCAAGAGGTGTCTGACAAAAAGACACACTCTCTGAATAGCCACTCCTACCCACTTAAAGCACACACACATACCCCTCACACACACAAACGCACACATTTTAGTTCTTTGTGTGAAATTGCTACTTACATGATGTTTTCCCCCAGACCACTGGCCATAATTCTCCATTTCTTGCACCAATTCATCACAGGCTTTTTCAGAAAATATGGGAAACCAAAAGACATCTGGACAAGGCTATACACGTGGTATCATGAGAAGGCATATAACATTTGTGTCAGTGCAAAATAACTTTTGAGACACATAAAAATTTAAAATAAATAAAATTATCAGTTTAATTGGGAATATTTTTTCTTTTTCATGGTACATTAAAAATACGCAACTCAGAATTGAAGACACCTTACATTTTGTGCAAGGTTTTGGAAGACTTATGTAAGAGTTCATATTTTAAAAGATCTATCTAAAACAAAGATCCTGTACCCTCAAAAAGAAACTTTCTTTGAAAGAGATCTACATCAGAAACCTGTCAATGGCTCATTTTTAGTGCTTTTAGAAAACCATGACATTTAAGAGCAAAGTTTTTAAGAAAAGTATGATCCTAAAAGTATGATCCTCCATTTTTATAACTGTGTGATCCTATAAGACCATATAATTGGCAAGAAACCCATATAAATTTTACCTGTAGTTTCTCTAATTTCACATTTTCCACTAACATAGATGGAATAATAACTTTTGGGGGGGTAATAATAACATTTTATTCTGAAACAGACATCAAAAATGTCCAAGAGAGCTTTATAATTAATACAAACCTGCTCAACTAGGTTTTCAGTGAAAATTTTTGAGTAATCACGATTTATATACTGCTCCTTCCAGTCCTACCAAAGAAAGAGGTGCACATATTAAAGCAAATATATTCTAGTACATGCTGGGGCAACTATGCAGTACAAACATTTTTCAGAAATTAAACAATTTGTAAGTGACTATGCGCAGTAAACAGGTATGAATTTTATAACTAGTTTGTATTTTATTATTTGCCTGATTCTGTACACCCACATCATTCTAAGAAACATACTCTTTTTTCAGTACTGAATTCAGGACCTTGAGTATGCCAGGAAAGCACTCTACCACTAAGCTGCACAAAATTTTTATTTATGATATTTTGTGCCTCTACATACTGTAACATGAACCAACTTATGATGTCTACATCTAGCTGCTTTATTTTATGAATTACTCAAGATTAAATGAAAATATTTGAAAGTGAAAAATAAGGAATAAAATCCTCTCAACAAATAATAGTAAAAATAATAATAAACTAGAGTCTTGTTTGAATTTCTAAAATGACACACTAAACTTTTAAAATTTTTTAATAAATTTAAAATTTTTGTCTTCTAATTTTCAATATTTATCAAAGCTTCACATTGGGGTTAGAAACACTTTTAGACTTGTTAGTCAACAAAATTAAGGATTGGGGATTACATTGAGAATCATTCCCCTTCATGCTAATTTATGAATCTTGCTCTTTGTCCAGTGTCTGGTTCATAAACCACAGATGAAGATGCCTCATTTTTTTCTCAACATTAGCTAAGAAATTCTTTTTCTAGATCAAGTGCTTTATTCAAAAACCCAGTATTAAGGAGGCATATATTAAAATTTGGAGTAATTTAAATAACTTCCAATATCTTATTACATGTTTAACAAAATTATTATTTTTTTTATAAATAGAAAATACAGGGCCAAGGATTTAGTTCAGCAGCACATGCCTGTCTGGCAAGCGCAAGGTCCTGAATTCAACTGCCAGAACTCCCCTGCAAAAAAAGAAAGATAACAGACAGACAGACAGAAAGAAAATATAGGAAGGAAGTGAAAAGGAAAGAGATGAGATATGGACTTGATATAACCCCAAGTCCAAGTATGTGTCAAAAAACACCAATCTGAAATATACCTTTGAGGCTCAATTTCAGAAAGGCTGATGATTACAGCATGTTAATTTAAAATTTATTATGTTTAGATTTACATGTTTATATAATTTTCTTGTGCAGAGGAATCAAACAATTAATGCTAAGTAAGTATTCTACCAATAAGTCACACTCCAAGTGTTGAAATCTATTTTTGATGTGGAAAACCAAAACTATAACCAGATTCCTTAAGGAGTATCACTTAAATACAGTATATAATTATGAGGTTTAGATTTCTAAGTTATTTATTTCCTCTCTGTTCATTAGTTTTATTCTAAAATGTAAGAAAAAATAAAATTAAATATTTATTCATAAGGTTAACCTTGTAACTTTTTCATTTTAGACTGCCTTTTAGGTCACTGAGCAAACTGAACTCACAACCTTGTACTTGCCAGGCAGGCATTTGTGCCACTGAGCTAAATCCCCAACCTTTATAAATACCTTACCAATTCTGATAATGGGAAAATCTTTAAGTATTTTGGCATGGGACATCCATAAAGATATAGCTGAGACTAATTTATCAAAGAATGAATTTCTCAAAGTCATGGAAAGAAAAGTACTTCCTACCTAATTTTTGTTTTATCTCACACTTTTTAATTCAAAGATTTGAATTTTATCTTACACTCTTGAATTTAAAGGCTTGAATTTTTCCATAAATGTCTAAAATTCTGAACATAATTTAGGACATCTTTCCAGGAACCTGATATTATTGAAGAAGATAAATAATTCTATCCCTCAAAACAGGAAGAGGTTCACTCACTGCCAAAGTAAAATACATAATTCTACCTTGATCACACAAAAGCTTCTTTTTAATTCTACTCCTGTCCAAGATGAAGATATGCAGCTAAAACAGGATGGAAGTATTTTTAAAATACCAAAATATCAAAAGACAATCTTCTATTCAACAAGAGTATTCAGACTATTAAGTTTATTATTCTGGAATATGCTGTCCCTGTAAAATAAAAGACAAATCTCATCAAGTGAACTGACTCTTTGTAACTGAAAATTTTTACTGTTGGAAGGGGGAAAATCTTAAGTAGAAGTGTAACAGATTATTAAAAAGAGTATTTTCCCACTAAAAATGCCAACTTTATTAAGGAAAGTGATCTCTGAACAAGAAAAAAAAAATAAGCTAATTGATACTTGACTCACATTGAAAAAAAATTTAAGACTTTAAAAACAGGCTGTTTAAAGACTTTCCTATTATCCTGAATTAGTTTACCCTGAAATTTTCTCTATTTTCATATAATTGGGGAAAAAAAGGAAGAAATGTATAAAGTGATAAAATAGTGTTTTCCTAACTGCTTGAATTTTCTTAATGAAATTAACAATATCATCATATATGAGCTATTTGTTAATATTTTTCTGAAACTGTGATGAAAATTTATATATTACTTTTAAGCACATTAGACAAAAATAGAGAGAAACCAAAAAAATAATAATTTCCTTCCTCACACCTAATATACATCTTAATACAAAGTAATCTCAGGCAAGTTCACATCTACTCTATACAACATGAAGTACAACTGTTATTTTTAAAAGCCCCTAATCACATTTTCATGTTACTATTCATTTGATTTATATCCTTACAATTTTAAGAGAATAAGTAAAAAATAAGCTGAACATGAAACACGTACCACAGGATTTTCAAATATCTGCCAGAGGTCATTGTTATAATGAGAAGTATTGTAATTAGCAGTTGATAATAGTCGTCCAAATTCATGCCTATTGGAAATGTACATAAACACACCCTATATGCCAAAAAATAATGTATTAATCTTACAGGAAAGTATAAAAATAAATCTAGCCACAGGAAAATATACTATTTTCAACTTTTATATTTCACTTATGAATATGCATATTTATTTTCATATAAACTGTGCATGATTACAAAATTTTTAATTATTATGAATTTACACACCACACATATTAATAGATGGCACTGACACTCAACTGAAAAAAAGAAGAGGAAGAATGGAATGTTTTTGTCCCTTTTTCACTGATCCTAGATGTAAACCTCTGGAAAAAAATTCCTGTTTAAAAGCAGAAATATTTTTGAGACACCAAAATGCAATAAATTATATCTTCTTGTGGCTTCTTTCCCTTTAAAAGAAGACAACATTTTTAAAAAAACAAGAATCCAAAATATATTATTTCATCAGTGTACTTCACCCTTTTATTGTTCTATGGTTTAAAGACTAAGCACAGAATCCAGTCATATATTTTAAAGGCAGCTAAAAAAGAAAAATCAGTCCCATATCTTTAATCCAAATAAAGTAAATGTGGCAAAAAAATTAAAGCAAAAATGTTTCTTGTACCTGTTTTAATGATAAAAGTTAGTAAAATATAGTACCCATACCTCTTTATTGCTTTTATACTCTTTGCCTGTGTATGTGTGTGTGTGAGTGCAAGTGTGCGAGCGTGCACGTATGCATGCATGTGTGTTTGTGGGAGTAAAGACTGAACCAAGGGGCCTCTTTTGTTTTGGGACAAGAACTCAGTAAATGGCCCAAGATGCCTGGGGTTCACAATGCTCCTGCTTCACTTTCTCCCCCTCTCAGTAGGAATGCCTAATCCTCATTTCTTTAATCAAGATGCACTTTATACCTACCCTTGTCTTTGCTCCCTCCCCCCTCAAAAAAAAAACCTATAAAATATAAGCAAAAGTGACTTACTTGTAACTTCCTTATCCATCAATCATAAAATGTACATAAGCTCCATTTCCCCCTCCAAAACCATACATAACAGACTGGAACATATACAGATTGCTAACCTATGAATACCAACATTTTACCAATCTAAAGGCAGAGACTCTTACATTAGATCAGGCAGTATACCATATATAGTATTAATTACATAAGTAAAAATAAATAAAAATAACACCTTTGGGGGGCTGAGCATTTGGAATGTTTCCGGAGTAGGGGAGTCTTTTTCCCTTTGTAAGGTCTAAAATGAAGAGAAGCACTGGGTAAGTTGACCTGCACACCCACTTTCTCAGGTATTCTTTGGTTAAACAAACAATAGCAGCTCTTGGTGAAAAGCTGATGCTGTAAAGTATCCTTCACAAACCACATGCAGAACAAGCAAAGCTTATAGCGCACAAAGAAACATCTCCAGCCTTTCAGCCTCGGTTTCCCTTTTATTTTCTTGGCGGGTGGGGGAGCAGATCAGACACATCAAGCTCATTCCTTAGCAAAACAATTAGACATATAATTAAGACAAAGAAAAAAAATGAGTAAAACAGGCCATTCCAGGATGCACTGTAGAGTGAAATTAGCCAAACATGTGCACAAAATACAATCACAGGTACTAAGGATATTCAATAATGACGATGCACATAGACTTAAAGAAAAAACAAACATATTCAAAGAATACATGCCTTGTTAAACTAAGAAGAAAATACTTGCCAACTTTTCTGATTTCAACAAAAACCACAGTTATTTATATAAATTTATAATTTTAAAAATAATATACCTCAATCACTCACAGACCAAAAAATCATATAAATGCTTTAAGAAACATATTTATACATTTGAAAAAAGCTGTATTCTATAGTCATTTACATTGTACACTGAAAGTATATTTGTAGAATGGGAATGTCTCATTACTTCTCACATATATTAAACAGACTTCATATCTCAACTTTTCTCTTAATTATGTGGTAAGGAACCTGCTTTTTAAGAATGCCAGGTTAATAATGTTGTAAGGTACACATAGTTAAGAGAAAATATGGCTACTGATTTCAGAACAAAAGTGTGTGTAATGAACATTTCATTCACACATTAAAAGTGATTTTAATTAGGATGAGTTTTCACTATAAAATTTCATGTGGAAGTGAAACGTATTCTTAAAAAAGCCAGCTTGAAGGAGTAAACAATTTCATCTTTATTATTCAAATCTTACTATATTGCTTTTAGCAATCCTAACGTCAAATCATTTTTACAGGTAACTACTGAAAAATCATTCACCAAATTTCTTCAAATACAGAACCAAAAAAATTGGCTAGTACTTAAAAATTAGGGGAAAAAAGGCATCAAAAAATAATGACGTATCAATCGGTAAAGCAAGCCATCTTATTAAAAAAAAAACATTTAATCAAGCCCACAATATATAGCTTACCATTTCTCTAGCATTTCGACAAAGAGCCATATCAGGATCCAATCTGTCACGAACAAAATAGTTCCTTTCATTCATCTCTGAGCGAAGTGTTTTCCCTTTAATTAAATACACATTAGCCATGTATGGAACATTCCATATGCCTCTGAAAGTAAAAAAAAAAATTTCAAAATAGTAAAAATACAAAATTTTTAATTTTTGTTTTTAAAAAATACAGTGTGTGTTTAAATTATATATATAACTATATATATTACTAAATCAGAACACTCATTTAACAATATTTGACATATTTATGAGATTACCTCATATATATTTATGAGATTTAAGAGACTAATCTGTTGATCAAATTCAATAGAGTTGGTATGTGCTTATCATATTTGGCTATTATGTTCAGTTGTTATAGTTAGAGCATAATATTCCATTATACAGAGTATGTTTTCATTTAAGGTTAAAATTTTGATAACAATGATAACCACATGTAACAGCAGAGTCCTGCTGCTGGCTCACAGTGCTTCTCAGAGCTAACAGCAAGTGCTGAGTCACACTGAGGCCTAACTCTACAAAGGAAACTTGCCACAGATACTAGTAAACACTGTAAGTCAAGGGATTCTCCTGTTCTCGAGAGCCAGCTGTTACTAACATTCCAAGGAATACAGCATAAAATTCCCCTAAATCATATGCTCTTTAAATTAAACCGTATCAAATACTTTGTAGATAAAGTAAGATATAAAGAAATACAACTGTAAGTACTTGAGTGTTGGGAGAAATTTATTCTTCATTTTTCCCGTATCTACCTCCTCCTCTAAACATGAGTCATTTCCTGAGAATGGCAAAAGTTATGCATGATGGAATGTACACATTGCTTTTAGAAAACAGAAAGGAAGGACCTTAACCAACGAAAAATGTAGCCAGCATTATTAAGAGCAATAGGGTATCACTTTATCTGATTAGATCAGCCTAAAACAAAATGACCTTAAGAACATGGCATGAGTCAGCTGAACTCAGAAACAATCACTGTTGGTGTATGTGATATTTAAATTTTTGAAGGGAAACATAAGTTATAAGCTATCATTTCTTCTCACAGCTTTTAGATGTGAAGTAGATTATTATATTAACTATTAGATCAAAGGTCTCTACCTTATTTCCTTTACTCTTTAGACAAAAATATAGGAAATTTGACACAAATTGGCTCATTCCTAAAGCAAAATTAGTAACATACAACTATAAATCTATTTTAAAAGTTTTCAAAGCTATCAAAACAATACTTTATCATAGGGATTTATACATTCACAAATGTGAATTCTGTGGTCTGTATCCTGTATTTGTAAATCTTCATTTCTGTTGTGGCCACAAATATCAAACTTATGGTTCTCATCTCAAAATAATAGTCCTTTGAAATATAAAACACCATCTTAATAATGTTTCTTCAACTATATATTTTAATTATAGCTTATAAACATATTTACCACATTTATAACATTTATATTTGAAGTTTATATACCAATTACTATTTCATAAGGAAAACATCCTTTACCTATTCAAAGAAAATGTGTAATTTTTTGTAAGTTTAAGGGAAGATCCTTTTAGGTAAAAAGTGGTCCCCTTTTCAGTTAGGCTAACACGTTTGAAGAGCCAAGGGGAAGCATGTAATGGCTCAGTCACTCTGATGTCTCATCTATCACATTCTTTCTTTGTATTAGCAAAACTATTTCAGTGTGACTACTTTTCAGTTTTAAAAAACAAATACAGTATTGTCTCCAAATTAAATATTACTCATTCATGTACACCCTATGTAACGTGTATTCTTTCTAAAAATTAGAACTAGAAATCAGATATCTGTGGAAAAACTTACCTTAAATCAAAAAATTAGCTACTGTACATTAAAAGCATGTGTATACATTGTTTTTCTGTGTTATTACTTGCTTATTTATTTTATTTTTGGGGTTTAAAATAATTTAATTTTAATAATAAATATAATACTTTTATTTGTAACAATTTAATTTTATAATTCTAGTCAGTTTAGAACTCTTTCAGGACAGAAGCATCAGATCAGCAGTGTACCAGGATCTGTCACCACTCCTTACTGACCAAGCTCATTACCAGCAGAACAGTCTATCTCTTTTTGTGTCTTGGATCAAACTAGCAGTGACAGGAGGTAGAGGAAGAAGGGAGTAGACATGAAGGAAATGGTTTTCTGCTTTTTTGCAAATGGAAATTATAAAATAAAACTTAATTGTCTTTAGACAGAGACCAATTTTATTCTTTACTTATTAAAAATACATGAATTTAGATTTAAAAATATTGAGTTCAGTAAATATCCTAGGAATAATATATATGTCCCTCTTCTTCCGTTTCTGTTTCTTTGTAAAATGTCAATGTGTAATCATCTACAGAGCTATGTTCTAAAGAGGAAAAAATATTTCCATTAGAATATACTCTTTTTCAATTTATTTTAGATTTGGTGGGAAGATGTTCATCTTTTTTATTACGGTTGCAAGCTCTTCAAAACAACTGTAGCAAAGAACAGCTCAGGAAGTATGACTTACTAATTTAAAAGTTACCCAAACAACCCTTTAAAGAAATGTGCTAAAGTAACTTGCCCAAAGTTTTAACTAGAGTATTACTCTTCAGCCAACTGTAAGATGGGTACATCTGTAAACAGCATATTCTCTCTTAGTATTTCCCAAAATATGCCTGTTAAAGACTAATTAGAAATTAATAAACAATATTTTTAAAATATTAGCTTTACTTGTATTTCAGGACTCTAAGTGATCTCCAGATACTGAAACTGCCTTCAAATATATATAGGAAAAAGACACATGGCAAATAAAATTAATAAAACTACATCCTTGGATTATGGTATTTTACATTAAAAGATTAAATTACATAACTTACACTCTATTCCCTTGAACAATATCCACATAATCTTCAGATCTAGCGTAATATCCATCAGGACTCAGTGCTCCCCAGAAGTTAGACCACAACTTTCCATGACGAGTTACAAGAGGAGCAATGATCTTTCTACAGAAAAGAAATTCACATCATTATTTATTCTAAAATTACCACAGAGTTATTACTGTTTTTGGACTCAGCATAGCCCATCATTAATAAATTTCATTTAGAATATGATTATCTAAAAAACCAAAATAAAATGAGAAATTATTTCATAACATCTTTTCTCAAAATGGCACACTGCTAATTGTCCATTATGTTTTTTTAAAACAGAAATTAAAAAGAAAAAATTACTGAAAACGCTGATAAAAATATAAGAACTCAGTAATGGAACTGAC
The DNA here is from genome assembly GCA_004027455.1 of Hydrochoerus hydrochaeris. NCBI lineage: Eukaryota > Metazoa > Chordata > Mammalia > Rodentia > Hydrochaeridae > Hydrochoerus > Hydrochoerus hydrochaeris. The sequence goes on along the minus strand of PVLA01008853.1, from coordinate 15,853 downwards.
ACCCAATAAAGTGAAACTACCTTAATTATGACATTATACTTAAATGTTGTCAAGTATTTCAGAAATTATAAAAAATGAAAAAAGTTTTTTCCTTAGTGGGTAGATATAACGGGCTCTGACACATTAAAGTATCCAATAAGCAGTTACTGAATAAATAAAAAAATGAAGATGAGCTCAAAGACATAAATAGAACAATTTTCCTAAAATTAAGTCCCAAATAATTTAAAATATTTTCATCTTTTTAGGAATTTTAAAGTGGCCTAGCTAGTCACAGTGGTGTATGCATTCAGTCCCTGCACTCTGGGAGGCCATGACAGAGGACTACAAGTTTGAGCCCAACCTGGGAAATTTACTGAGATCCCATTTTAAAATAGAAAATTAGAAAAAGGTGGGTGAAGTAGCTCAGTTACAAAGCTCTGGGTTCAAGTCTCTGTACCACAAACAACAATAATAAAAATTAGAACTGGAAACACTGAACTTTTTTGGTTCTTTAACCATTTTAGAAAAGAAAAAAAAAAAAAAGAGGTTTACCGAAACTCTTACAGTCCTTTATATTTTAATTGAAACTTAATTGTCACTTTGACAGTATTGAGGGGTGGAACTTTGAAGAGGTGAGCAGGATATGTGGACTTCACCCTTACGGATGAATTTCTTTATCTCAGGAAGCTGGTTTCTCTTTTCCTCCTTCTTGGCCCCTCTCTCAAGCTCTCTCAAGTAATAGCTCCTGCCATATTGTGAAGTAGCAAGAAGGCCCTCATCAGATTCGTCAAGTGAATCTGAAACTTCCCAGCACCCAGGGCTGTAATGGAATAAACTTCCACTGTTCATAATCACCCAGTCTGGGATTTTGTTACAGAAGCAGAAAACAGACTGTAGTACTGCCACTGTCTTACCAGTACATTACAAGCATGGGGGGAACAAATTTAAAACATGCGACTTTCCCAATGGAAATACAATTAATGAGGGCACCATTTTCCACATGACAAAAGGAAATATGAGGTCTCTGGCATTACTTTAAAAAAGTGATTTCACCCAAGTTTTAAGAAAAGCTTATACAAATGTTTAAATGGGGAGTGGAACATGGGAGAGGAAGAGGGAAATGAAAGCAGGGAAAAGAAAAAAGAAGTGAGAAAAGAAAACATGGAAACAAAACTTCTATAAACGGGGAGGGCAGGAGAGATTGAAGTAAGGGTATGATGAATGGCAAAAAACAATCAAGTTATGTTAGGTACAAGTACAAATTCTCTATAACGAATGTGACCATTATGTGTATCTAAAATGTACCAATAAAATCTAATTGATGAAAACAAATAAATAAATAATAATAAAAAAGGCTTATACAACCCCTCCAAGACCAAACACTCCCCACACAAAGCCTTACTTCACAATACATTAATCTTATGAAGATCAACTGCTTTGATATAAATAAAAGTGAAGTCAAATAAATCAAATCATATACAATTAAAAGTTTTTGGTTTATTTTTCCCAGTTCCTGTCTTTCTTTGTTTTTTTTGTTTTTGTAGTTTTGTTTTTTTTGGCATTAGAAACTGAACTCAGGACTTTGTGCTTATCAGGCGGATGCTTATGCCACTGGACTATATCCCCAGCTTTTCCCAGTTCCTATAAAACTAAAACATTAGCTACAAAGCTGGATGTGGTGACTCACACCTGCCTCAGGCTGAGGCAGGAACATCACCACAGGTTCAAGGCCAGCCTGGACTACAGTGAGTTCAAAGCCAGTGTGAATTATAAAGACAGACCTTGTTTTTTAAAAAAAAAAATTAGCCAGAAACACATTTCATATTGTTCAGGATACCTAAGATACTAAAAATAACATAATAAATTATAATCTCATATGTGTATTAATTTAGGGAATGCTATGAATAACTGATAAGACCAAATAGAAAAAAATTCTTATCATTTACAATGTCAGCTGCCTCCTAAAAAAGGTTAGATCAAAAAATCAAGAGAGGGCTAGGGATTTAGCTCAGTGGCATAAGCGCCTGCCTGGGAAGCGTGAGGTTGTGAGTTCGAGCCCCACTTCCAAAAAAAGAAAAAAGAAAAAGAAATCAAGAAAACCCAAATCTATCTGCTGTGTGTCTCAATGTTTTTGAGAATGAAATCTATGGCTATCAGCTGATGAGGAATGAACAGTATTATGTAACTGAAAGAGTAAAATTTGGAGCCAGGCAGAGATGGAAAGAGGATAAGGAAAAGGGAGCCAAAGATATGCTGAAAAGCCCAATGGTAAAGATACATCACAGTGTCGGTGCCTTCAACCTTCACTCATGTCTTCCATGACTAACAACAGTTCAGTCTGTGTAAATTTCTCTAGAAACTACAAGCTTAGATTCAGAAACAAGCACCATGCATATCGCATGAACCTGAACCTCTGGTAACTAAGAGGAACCCATGACACATGACAATGGAGACACAAGGTGTTTTACTGGCTACTTCAAAAGGTTTAAAACGATAACATTAATGAGAATATATGTTAAATACAAGTATTTAATATACAGGTACATTCTTTCAGTAACTAAGAAAACTATTAAGTACCTATCATAAAGTAAAAAAATTATAAACATTATTAAATGTCTTACTGCTTGTCAATCAAAGTAAGAAAGCTGAAAATAAAAATTCAAGAAAACATCATTGAATTTTAATACTTTTAAGAGCTACAAACCATACCCCATATCTCTAAGATGGCCCACCTGCTATTCCTTATAACATTACATCTGTTAAATAGTCTATTACTTAATTATGTAAATGCAGGTAATGGTGTTTAATTAATGTTCATTAAATGTGAGCTATTAGTAGTAATAATTGCTTCTGGGCCTCTTGGCTAAGATCAAATGTATTAGTAGTAGTAACAATGGTATTAGTAGTAAAAGTAATATTAATAAATATTAATAAATGCAGATTAATATTATAAGTGGCTTTCTTTATCCCATTTCAATTCAATTAAAACACTCAGTGCCAGTTGATAATTAGTTCAACAGTAAATGAAATTACAAATCTTGCTATAGAATAGTTTCTACCTCTGAAATTTCTTCCTGATTGTTAGAACTACAGCTCTTTAACTTTTTCAGTCAGAAGTTTTATGCAGTAAAAATCTATGAAGAATAAAAATATTTCAAATTACAGTAGTATCAGATATATCAGAACTCCACTTGGCTTACATAGAGACATAGAACAAAATACATCACATCTGCAACCGATTATTATGCTTCTATCTTGAGATTTTTGTCAAAAAAAATTTTTGTCTATATGACTACTTTAAGTGAATTAAAAATTAGCAAGTTGTAGAAAATAATTTAAAGTGATTTGCCTTAATTCACTAAGCATATGTAAATACAATGAAAATTAATGTGGAGATTATTATAATAAATTTTTATGAAAACTCAGACAATACCTGTTTTGTTCAATCAAAATTTTTAAAGTTCTTGGGTTTGTCAAAACAACATCTGCATCCAGACTAAAATAATAATCACACTTTTCATCCTGACGGCAAAAATCCCTAACATTGAAAAAAAAGAAAAGAGTTAGATAAAGTTAAGTATCTCTCAGTTAAAAATGTTAACATAAAATATATGTATAGGTTTCTCTAAAACATTTTCCAATTAAAACTGCATTTCAAAATGGTTGACTTATCAACATATGTTCGCAGGTAGTTTAACACTAAAATGTTTTTAGGCCAAGAAAATTATATTTAAACCACTAAATATTTCAAGGCATAAAATAGTCAAAATAGTAACTTGTCAAGTTAGTAGCTGATGTTTTTTGAAAGTGGAAAATATTTTACTCCAATGTATTTATTATTTATCTTTTTTTTTCACAAACTAAATTTTTTTGCATATACATAGGCAAAATATAAAATGATGTACTGTCAACATCTCAGTTCTAAGAGACTTTGAAGACACAAAGTATATGACTCTTTAGGTACTAATATTTTTTAAACTTGATTTGCATGGCTTAGCAGGGCCACTGAGTAGGACGTCTGCTTCTCTTGGAAGAGGAGTACCAGCAGCAGGCATACCAAGGAGTGAGTCACTGCTGATGCCATGATGCCCTGGAAATGGTCCACATGTCACAGCTTGGGATTATCTTATTTCTGAGCTCCCTTTCCTCACTGCTGGCCCAAGTTATCACTCTGTGCCTTTGTCTCTGTATATCCCTAAACTATATTTCCTTCCTAAACCATGGCCAAACAACATGCCAGACAGAAAAACTTGATACAATTGTGCCAAAAATTAGAGAAAATGAGTTTTGAATGAAGCCCCAAGGAATTCTCCGTCCCTTAGGTTTCTCAGAGGCTTTTTTCCCTGAGTATCCCAACAGCTGCACCCCAGGCAGAACTCACTGCTACCCTTAACCTCCCACAGCACAAGGGTTTAGGGTCAGAAGTAGACAAGGAAATCTCGTGATGTGAAGGCACCCATATCCTCCTTTTTACCTGAATAAATGATAGCTTTTAATACTACCGAAGTTGTATTAGCAGTCTAAACTACTAAAGGATCTAAACAAAGAACCCAAAATATCTGCTCTGTATTATCACATCAGCAGGCAACAACAAAGTGGCAGCACCCTTTCCTCCCTACAGTCTAAAATGTGTGGTTTTACCTATACAACCAGAAGACAGTGGACTTAAGTTACTGGATTTTATTTTTCCCATTTTGATATGTAATTAGATTCATGGTTTAATTAATTATGCCAAGTCTTTATTTAAAGAAAAGCTATCAAAAGTCTCCAGGACCTTCACAAGCAGACACAAATGAATATAGTCTGCAAGAGGCTCTTGCTACTATGTGTCCACAGAATGGGTACACAGTACATACTCAGGCACACAAAGACACGCACACACGCATACACACACATGTAGTAGAGACAATCGGTTCAGCAGACTACTTTGGGGGGAAAGTTTGCTTGCTCTTGAATCTTCTTTAGTAGGATAAGTTAATTTACATTGATTAAAACATACATTCCCATGTTTCTGGCTTGAGCTTGACTTAGGTCTTCTTCTGGTCCAACTATTTTTATAGTACTGATCTCATGTTTTGCTTTATCAAAAAATGCCTTGATGTCTTTTTCATGATAAACTTCCTGTAACATATTTTAACAGTTAAAAAAATTAGGAAAAAGGACAAAAATGAACAGTTTTTATATTTAAAGTATATTACGTTCAAAGTCATGAATTCCACAACTCACACATTCAATTAAACAAAAATAATATTAAAATTTTATAAATAAAAATCATATGAAGAATCTAAGCCACATACACATCAACATTCTTAGAAGATACTTCAAAATTATTTTGAAATCTATTCGTAGACAAGTTCGTGCAATTAAGCCCATCACTGCTCCTTGCAGTAATACTTACATCCTGGGTATTAAAAATATTCTTACCTTGAAGGGAAAAAAATGGCTTATAACCTGAGAATTTTAGATGTGTGTTGTAAAGTATTCAAAAAAGGGTCAGTAAAATCTAACAGATTTTTATCTGAGTTATAAACATGAGTTATCACATTTTATGAAATAAAATGTTACAATATTCTTTGAAGCCAGAATAAACAATTAATAATCACATTAAAAAGTCATTAATAAAAAGGTGAAAAATTAACAAAATTTTACTGATAGAAAAATTATGAAAAAATTGTGGTCATATTGTTACCAATTCAGTGTTCAACTATGCTAAAATTGGCTCAAGAATGTCTTTCTTCATCACTAGAGCATTTCTGAACTTCTATATATTGTCATTAAGTTTTCTAAGAAGCTGACTTTATTCACAGCTTGTTAAAAATTACTTATAAAAAAGGTGCAGTCTTAAAAAGATGAAAAGATAGAAATTTCTCACCAACAAAGCTTTATAAAGACAGAGAAAATAACAATAAAAGCCACAGAACATAAAAACATAATTTTATGTAAATATAAACATAATGATATATTTTATATTTCACTGTTCCAAATTTAATTAGGCTGCTTTACTTTTCTTTCTATTTTCTTTTTAGTATCAGGGATTGAACTCAGGATCTTGTACTTGCCAGGCAGGCACTTACATCACAGAGTTAAATGCCTGGCCCCTGTTAAGATTGCTTTTCTAAAAATTTAAAATATTTTCTGGAAAATTTTAGACACTAGCTGGCATGAACATGATGAGAAAAAAATGATACACAAAAAGTATTAGGGCAGAAAGAGACAAATAACATTTCACATTTTCCAGGTTTTTCAATATGATGTTAAATACAAACTTTTAGAAAGAAAGAGATAAATAAATGCAAACATGTTGATTAATAATGTCTTTAAGTTTAAATTATATGTAGGGAAGTGCTTGGGAGGTTTTGAATATTTTTGAAGGAAACAACAATGACAAATTTCATGAGAGAAGAGCATGCCATTGTAAGATTAATCAAAACAATATTCTACCTAGAAGCTATTTCCAATTCTAATGTTATGGTATCATTAGAAATAACAAAAAATTTAAATGGCAGCTCTATAAAAGAAAGTACCAAACTAACTCAAACACAAAGAAACATAAAGCTCTTTGACACACTCTTCATTATATACTGAGCTACCTAAAAGTCGCTAATACTTAGCAATATTTGATCTATAAAAATTGGTAGCTCATGAGTTTCTTGCTTCTATTGTGATATTTCCTAGATCCAAAATCCTTAGTTCTTAAAAAGGTAGGACAATAATTACTCCAAAACTCATCCCATGAGTTTAGACCAACAGATTCCTTTTTAGAAACAGCAAGTAGTCCCCCACAAGAAACATCAAAAACAGGTTTCACATAAAACACACATTTCTCAAATGCTTACTTTGTTATGAATGAAGAGTTTAAGTGCTTCTTTTGGGTAATCCAGGGTCAACAGCATATCCAGAAATCGAGGTAGGAAGGGGGTTGGTTGCTCAATAAAAACACCTATTGTGACATTTGGATAGGCCTTTGTTTTATAGCAAACATAAAAACAAATTATCATTAGTGTGGCTTCATTTCAAATTCTATTCAAATCTTAATCTGTACAACAGAAAAAAATAAATACTAGAATCTCAGTGTTAACATAATCTACTAAAACCTGAACTGCCCTATGACAGTTCTCTGATAGTTTTCTATTGCCCTATGACAACAGAAATAAAATTTATCAAAGTGATTTTATTGAATCTTGTTATCAAAATTTAGGCTTCAAGAGGAAACTATCATATTTACTGCATACAATATATACTATATTTATCATATTTAGTGTCTTTTACATGTAACTAAGGATACAGTTTATTCTACTAGTCAGTTCTTCCTTCATAATAGCCCTTAAAAAAAGTCCTTTCAGATTTCACTGCTATTTTGAAAGCTTCATTTATGAAACTTTAGGAAATCAGAAACACAAGTAAATTACCAGTAACACTGTTAATATCAGAATTATATGAAGATTTCCTTATACTGTCTTTCATAGAACATGTCTGAAAGTCTGCACCTAAGGGCTGTAGTATTTGGGGGCGGTACTGATAATGGAGATCAAACCTAGGACCTATTCCCTACTAGGCAAAGGTTCTGATCCTGAACTATAACCAGAGCCTAAATAATACAATTTTTTAACAAATACTTATATTTAAGTGTTGAATCATGTATCATTCCTATCTTTTCAAACATAGTACCTCACATATTCCTTCATTATCTGAAGTTTAGCAATCTTTATTTGTATAGAAGTATTATTTGTATAGTGTTGTACTTTATCAATTCACTCAAATATTTTCTATTAAATGAATAAACAAATTTAAACATAAAAACAAAATATCCACCAGGAGTTCTCAATTAAACATAGGAAATGAGTAAGAGCAGATCACAGGCCTCCCTTATCCACAGTAGATCACATTATCTTACTTGCATTTTGCTTACATTTCTTAAATGCTTATAAATTTTTTATTATTCTAAATTTACACATATGTAAAATGGGATTTAAAGAAAGTAATACAGAATCTATAACTGGTCAATAAAGAACTAGACTTTTACTTATAACATCTCATCATTAATTTAAAGTTATTAAAGATATTATAGCAATTCATATTTATTAAATACTAAAATCTATGTAAAGCGCATAGATAGGTATATAGACTGTAAAATTTCACTTACCCCTCTTTGCAACCCTCTGAGGCAGCCACTACTATTTTTATAAGTAAAGAAATTGCCCACAGCCTACATTTAAATTATGCTACCTATTATCGTTTGTATGTAGATGTCCAATCACAGGTGGAGCTTTTCAAAGGTGGCTAGTTCTAGGATGTATGATTATGGGATTAAGGATGTGATGCTGCAATTAATGGTGCAATATGGGTAGTCTGGATAGACTAAAAGGGACAAAAAGAGGGCTGCTGCCTTCATTTGCTGTTCCTGATCTGCTACTTTGCTGCCTTCTCCCCACCATGAACTGTTTCTCCACCTCAGTGCCCCCATGTCACACCACCCTGCATTGGAGCTAGCCAGCTAGGAACTGAAACCTCTACAAACTGTCAGCTACAATAAATCTGTTCTCCTTTAACTCTGGACATTAGGTGTTTTGCCTGAGCAACAAAAAAAAGTAACTATGACACAACTCTTGCAAAATCAACTACTCACACAATTTTAATTTTCATATCTTTATTGCATAATTACTAAATACATAGAAAACACAAAATTTTATTTTTCACTTAAGACTGAATGAGTCTCCTTCCTAGCATATTTTAACAGGCTATTAAGAATCAAATGATTTTGAATGCAAATAAATATTTTAATACAAGTATTTTTTTCTCTTTTGACTAAAAGTTTATATAAAAAGAAACATAACAAGTGGAAACTATTACTTCTCCCTCCAGAGAATGACACTACTGTCTGTAAAAAATATCAAGAGGAATTTTTAAACATCTTCATCATACGACTTCATTCAGAAATATTCTGGCATTCCTTCCAGATAGGAAACATTAGTTTGTTATTTGAAGGACTTGCCAAAAGTCTTATTTGCAAGTAATATAAGGCTTTCCTCAGAAGCTCCTGAATATAGACAAGTCACTTTTTATCCTCTCTTCAAATAGTAATAAATATAGAAACTTTATTTCAGGAGTGTGAGTGGATTAAACTAAAAATATTTTGCATGTGTATGGTTTTAGGAGTTAACATAATTATAGTACCTGGAATTTTATATTTGTCAATATTGCTTTTACTTTATCTGGCAAGCTGTAGGTACTCAATAAAGCTTATGGTCAATGAGGGAAAAACTTAGCTTCAATGACAAAACTTTTCCTTGGAATCTCATTGAATATAGTCACAGGCTGGAGATGTAGCTCAGTGGCACAGTATCTGTCTAGCAAGTGAAAGGTCCTGAGTTAGATTCCCAGTGCAAAAAAAACAAAGAATACTCCAAATTACAAGACCAATTTTATGAATGATATTACTACATGATGTTGTAAAACTACAGAGATGACAGAACAAGAAACAAAAAAAACCGGTTTCATTACTAAATAACAATCATTCCAACTGCTCTTTCATCTTCAAAGTATAAATGATAGTTTATTTCTGTATGAAATATATGTAACACCATGCATGGCATATAGTACATACACACGATGAAGGTAAAACAGCAGTGATCAAGAACACAGGGGCTGGAGCTAGATTACCTAAATTCAAGTCCCTACTTTGAAGATTAAAAATTGTGTGGCCTTGAGCAAGTGACTTAACTTTAGGTACCCATATCTTCTCATCTATAAAAACAAGTCAAAAGTACTACCTACTTTAGGAGATTTTTAAAATGAATTAGGTGGTGAAGAACTTAGTATCAGGCAGAAAGTTAGACATTAACAGGTCTGGAGATAGGCAGCTGGGGATACATGAAAACCAAAGGAAGCATGATGCTTCCATTCCTTTGGTATTTTCATTCCTTTTTTTCCTTCATTTTCTTAATTCTTAGCTACAGATATATCCACATACACTTGTGGTTTCAAACTTTAGCCCAAGAGAACGTAACATTTTCTGGGAAGACTGACAAGGTACAGGGCCTGTACAAAGTTTATACTAAGACTGAAGTGTTGGTAAAAACTCCAGTGTACTCAGACAGTAAATAAGAACTTTCCTTTCTGAAGTAGGTCAACAAAGACCATTTTCCTTGTAATCAAGCAATGATCTCAAATAAAGAAAAAGATATTCCTTGAGAGGCCCAGTTAATATAATGTAACTGGAGATCTCATTAAGTAAAACTACTACCTTCACCTTGTGCATTTCAATCTTGTAGGTGTATTCTTGCACTTTGAAAAATCCATCATTCTGCAATAAAATCTACCTATGTTCTTTCTATATATTAGCCTATGCATCCTGTCTGAAATCTTTTATAAAAGACACAAAGAACCAAGGTATAGCATAGCTGGTTCTTGTGATATAAAGGCATCTTGGTAGTAGTGATTCACTTCTCAAAAGTATTTAATTATATATTATTCTCACCGGGCAGGATGGCACAAGCCTCTAATCCTAGCATTCAAGAGGCTAAAGCAGGAGATGGCTGTAAGTTTGAGGCCAGCCTGGGCTACATAGTGAGCTACATAGCCTGAACTACACAGTGAGACCATATCTCAAACAATAAAATAAAATAAAATAAAATAAAATAAAATAAAATAAAATAAAATAAAATAAAATAAAATAAAATGTTATTCTTAAATCATCAACTTTGAAAACTGAGCATCAATAACATTAATCAAAATACTGAAGCAATATAATCATTTTTCTCAATGTTCTGACCAAGCCAACACTAAAATAATATAAGATCACCCAATCACATTAAACAGTTGACACCCAAGCCTCTTTTGCTGAGTACCAGTATTAGTTGTTTTTGTCTTCAAAAAGTTTAGAAACACACAAATCCAGCAATTTTCTAAATCACTATTTTAATACCATAAATCCATTATCTATCATACAATCAAAATATAAAATATGGTTTTTTCCTATGAATAGCTGCATTTTAGGACAGTGTGTTTTCTATTACTACATTTCACACATGTTTAATGCCACTTACATCTACTGCAGACAAGTCAATTGTATCAAATTCACAAAAAGTGCATCCATTATCCTGGGTCCATGAATTAGGTACATAGTTTCCAAAATAATTCAGGAGAATCTAGTAAATGAAGGAAAATTGTATGAGCAAAAATAAGACTCTTTCAGTAATATACTTTCATTCTGTAATCACCTAACTGTTGAAAGCATGTCTTTGGCACTATGTACATTTACTTATAACTCTATATTTATCATTTAGAAGTGAACATTGAACAAAATTTTCTTTAGACTATAAATCATCAAGCAGGGTAAATTATGTCTAGTTATGTCAAAATGTGTTACAAATCCTGAAGGTCACTTTGTTTCATAAAAAGAGTAATCCTGGTAAAGACAACTTTAAAAATACAATTTAAACAATGAAAAAGCTTTAATAAGCAAGAGACTTATTGGAAAAGACAAAAATCAGTCAAATGAATAATAATTTAGTAGTAAAATACAGGTATTTAAAGGTCCAATATAAGACATCTATAGCAAAAAGGGCTGTGGTAAAGTGACTTTACCAACATATCGTATAAAACAAACACTGAGAAAACTGTACCACCGAAAGGCATTAATTTCTTCCTGGAAATTATCCCACTATAAACTAGGCTTCCAGATTCAAGAAAAGATAATCTGAAGATTAAAACAGATCCTACCAATAAATCCTAGCAACAAAAAATTCTAAAATGCTTCCCCACCAAATCCCTTTGAGATCTTGCAAAGGATCTGTTTTTTATTTATCTTGTCTCTCTTTAAGCATCTATCAGCATTCATTTTGTCTGTAAAATGTGAATTTTGTATACTGGGGGTCAGTGAGTGAATAGAGGGAGCAAGGTATACACATTAAGATTTTCTGAGTCCTCAACACTTTTTCAACATCCTTAAAGTCTGAATATTTCAAGGGAAATTAAAATGTTAAAACATCTTCTGTAATGTTAATACCTACTGACAGTAGGTGCACTTGTAGATTTTTTGTTGTTGTTTTCTTTCCACATATTATAATTTTGCCTTAAGACAATGAAGCTTCAAAACAGCTTTGGCTGGAATTTCATACTGTTTTCAAAAAGCAACTTTTCATTTGAAAAGTAAGATGAAGTAAGATAGAATTGATGTATTAAACATTGAGGTTAAAAAATACATAGAAATGCAAAGTCAATTTTTCTAGCTTTCTAAAGTAATCTAAAAGGATCTTACATAAAGTAATTAGTCTTGTGTCAATTTACTAGATCCCTCTCAAACATCTCAAACTGTCCAAATACTTCCAATGTACTGACACTTTGAAATAAATGTTACTGAAAAAAGTACACTATAAATTAAAGTGGGAAAAGCTTTGTGTTAAGCAGTTACTGAAGATACAGCTACATTTAATTACAGCAAAATCAAAAGCTGTAGACAAGTAACTCATTTACATTTCTTTTAGATTACATGGTAATTCAAGAAACAAATTGCAAGGTAGAAAATAGGTACTCGTCACATTCACTGATGGCATTTCAGTAGACAATGTCACTTTAATGAGTCTCCAACAAAAACAGATAATAAAAGTGTACAATTGATTTGACAAGTGAAAAATGCAAACATTAATTTAATCGCCCATTTTTTGAAGGAAAGAAAATTTATTTGAAAATAACTCATCATTTTTAAAAGAGATGGAAAGGATATAATGTTTTTCTAAAGAAAGGACAATTTCATCAAATACTTGGCCATATTTAAAAATTTCCATCATATTATAAATGACTAATACTTTCTCCTCAGAATCTCTTAAAAATTTAATGTTAATTAGTAGAATCCTTATGTGAATATGAAATTGACCAATATTTTCAAAAGGCTAAATATGAAAGGCATTACTTGTTAGTTTTCAGAATTAAAACTTAATTCTGTAACTCTTCCGCTTTCTGCTATTCACTTTGTTTCATAAGTAATTAAGATTTTTAGAAACATCCCTATTGACTACATTTCTCACCACACAGGCAGAGGTTATAACCACCACTGCCATCCCCACTGACATCTGATCTCTTCATAAAACATGCAGATATTTCTGCTGGCAGCTTTGGAAAATGCAAAAAACTGCCTAATTAGGCTGCTCCGGGAACTACATGGCAGTATTTTCCCATTTCTTTCACAATAAATATTTCCAAGTATGATGTAATTTCATTGGCAGAGAAACTTTACCAGGCAAATCCTTTTTTCTTAAAAAAAGTCATGCTTTATTCAAAGTCACAGAAATTCTAACACTGTGGTTTTTATACATAAAGTCACTATGTTAATTACAAGTCAAAATAGTTGCAAAAACGATAATTTAATATGCAAAACAAGAGAGGTGATCTCCACTTCTAATCCTGAATATTATTTGTAGCACCAATTTTACAATGATTATCTTTGATATTTAGAAGTAATGTCTGCACATTAAAATAAGAATCTTAAAGGCTTGGAATATTCCTCAGAATGCTTGTCTAGCAAATGTAAGGCCTTGGGTTGTACTCTCAAAACCAAAACTAAATAAATACAGGCACCTTATGACATATAATTAAAAATAAATAGGCTTCAAGAATGAAAAGTAAAGCTTCAAATCAGAGATTCTACAAAAATTTTACTTATAATAGAATGCATTTAGACAAGTTTGAAAATAAAATTATTTAGAATAAACACAGAAATCTGTTTCAAATAAAATGCAAACAAAGCCTTTAAAAAATTCTTTATATACAATTATAAAAATAGAAGTGTCCAGACATACACTGAGGGCATAAAAACAAAGCAGTAAAATATGAAAACAATAGGGGAGTACGAGAGATTATAAGTAATTTGTAAAATTACTTTGAATTTAAAAGTTCTAATGTCAGATTTAGAGGAAATAAAAATAAATTTTTATATACTTTAGCATGGTTTCTCTTAAGTGAAAAACCTGTAACTTAAATGAAAAGCAAAATAAAAGATAATAGGAAATACAAAGATCAATCTTTTACAAATGAGATGTAATTATAATTTTTATAATGAAACCTATTACTTTTTTATGGTCAAACAGAATCAAAGTGTATTAGGTAGAATCACATCACAGAAAATGTAATAAGATTATCATTAGCTTGAAATGCCAGAAACAATTACTGTCCAAACTAAAAACATTCCCTAGAATATTTAGACTTTTATAGTATACATGTGCCTCTCTAAATACTGAAGAGACAGAGTGCTCTTTTTCTTGTGGTAAGTCCTTAGACTCTTTTGAAAACTCCTGTCAGCATCATCCTAGAAATTTGGAAGAAAATGACAGTTACTGACCATTAGGTCTTACCCAAAGTATCTGAATTCTTAGCACCAAGCTCACTCTTTAAGAATATGTAAATCTGGTTAAAATATCTTCTCACAAAGAAGAAACAGCATGCTATTTAGTCATGGAAGATGCTGAGCTCTTGCCTGGCTGGCATTGAAAGTATCACAAGAAAAGATTAAAAAAAAAAATTGCACAGACAGTAAATGATTTTATGAGCAAACTTTGTCCATTTAACAAGCTTGTATACACAGTAGACAGCTACAGTGACTCAGAGTAATTTTATAACATTCCTGCCCTACCAGAATAAATAATCTGTCTACTCACTACCAAGAATAAGGCTATGCCATTAGATTGTTTATAGACTCTAAAACATTCAATTAAGATTTCTTAAAAACCTAGTATGTGTTACGGTATGTTGGACCTGAGGGAAACAAAGGTGAATGTTAGTTATTATTCCCATAATTCCTAAACTAAAGGCTCAATGAAAAAGAGAGAAAAACAACATTCTCTGCTCAGCATCTGGTATACACTGTGAAGGCAATATCAAATACTTAGCAAGGTTGTCACGAAAGACCTAAATAGAATCATTTTCTGGTAGAAAAATCAGTAGTGGTGGCACTGAACAGTCTGCTTTAAAAAGGAGAAAAGAGAGGAGCAAGAAGGCAATGTGGGCTAAAGAGGATGTTTTACTTTAAGCTTGCTTTCTGTTTTGCTTACAGAACGGAGAGACTTAAAGATCTTTACAAGAGTGATACAAAGTTGAAAACAGTTTAAAAGTTTGATTGGGAACATGAAAAAAATTGCTCTGTAAAAAGCCTGCAATGGAGAGACCTCCATCACCCACCTGTCTAAAGGGGGCCGAAAACATGACAAGACAGAGAAAGACCAAAAGGTTCCCAACTGCAGAACCAGGGAAAGTGAGTCCAACAGACGTAAATGCAGAGGAGGTTGAGAGCAGCAAACCTGTAATGTCAGAGACAGCCTCATCAGAAATAAAGAAATACATCCGTGACCTCAACATCAAATTTAAATCTGAAATTCTAACTCAGGTGAAGCAAGATATAAGAAGATTAATAAAAGAAGTCCTGGGTAATCATCAAGAAGACACAAATGAAAGAATAGAGGAACCCAGAGAAAGGAGAGAAGCCTTTGATGAAGAATATAAACAAAACCTAGAATATATGAAACAGATCCAAAGAGAATATCAGGAAATTAAAAACTCCATTGAAACCTGGCAAAACCTTTTAACAGAAACTAAAGACAAACTTTCAAAATTTGAAGATAGATTTGCAAAGTGTGATCGTGAAAGGAAGGATCTCTTAAAAATAATAAGGAAACAGGAAGCAATGATACAAAGGCTAGAAGATGACAAGAGGATTTATAACCTAAGAATAAAATATGTGAATGAAGATGCAGCAACAAATACAAATGAAATAAAAAGTCTATTCACAGAAATAATTAAGGAAAACTTCCCAAACATAGGTAATGGAAGTGAAGTTCAGATAAATGAGGCATACAGAACTCCAGCCAGCTACAACCAAAACAGA